>JBAHVQ010000032.1:287456-302547 GCA_036872915.1 Nanipora kamurai
CATGTGAAATAAATTAAAAATATTTCAATTTATTGTGGTTTTTCACATTTTGAAATTATGTACATGTTTATTTACACATGAAACGATAAATTCACATTTTCATATTACCCTGAGGGTGAATTTGAAATAGAATTATTTAGACATTTTATTTAATTTTACATGTTTTACACATGTCTTCCACATGTGGTTCACGTGTGGTTCACATGTGATCACATATGAAAAAAACTTTTATACCAAAATAAGTATGCCAATTTCAGATGTGAAATCTGCGAAGTGGAATATCCATATAATAATCATGAATTTTTACGGGAATCATGAAATTATCTCTTTACGGTAAAGTGATCTCATTAGCAGGACGTTTTCACCTTCAAGGTAGCTTTTGAGGATGGGTTCAAAATGGGATCTGTCTGTTTCTACATTCGGAGTTATCGCAATATGTTTTGAAGCCAAACTCCTCAAGAACAGTTCATCGACCGGTAACATAAATAACAACGTAACATATAAATTATTTTCTATTGTTCTTTAGCTTATATCCATTCTATTCGAAGATTTATTCAAACGGTTCAACAACGAGGTATAGTACGATTGCTTTGTGAATTTGTAAACAATTTTTGTCGGACAGCATGCACTGACTCAAGATGTTTCTCATTCTCTTCAGTTGAAATTTATCGCTGATAAAACAATACCAAAGCCCAGAGCAGCCCAGGTATTTAACACTTGATATCATCTTTTTTATCGTCTCGCAGTACATCATTTTGTTCCTCGTGGTGATGAGATTAACTTGAACAGTTTACATTTACACTTAACATTTTAAGAACTTTATATCGATTCCTAATTAGTGGCAATGATGCGGAAATGATATTATGCAATATGATATATTTTCTAGTTTGATATTGTTAAACACATGAGGCAAGACGTTATAACCAACGGACTAGTATCTGCTATTTCATCTGTAAGTCAGTTATTGTCTTAAATATTTACCGTAGGATTCATATTGCATGTATTAGTTGATCTGTTGACGAAAGCTGACAAACCTATTGTGCTCCATGATGTATTTCGAAGGCTTAAATGTTTCGAGAGTTCGTTTGGTATGGAGAAGAGTAGAATGATGAGGCAAACAAACAGTCCGACAGACACAAAAAGGTGGCTAGACAGAAAGACAGACAATACTGCCGGTGCACAGGCAAAGACCGTGAAACAGACGGACAGACAGACAGACATTCAAGCGGAGAGGCAGAAGGCAGACGGATATGTAGAAAAACAGATGGAAGGACAGACAGACAGACATTGGACGAACAGGACGGTCTTAGATTAGACTTTAAAGTATTGCGATAGGAAAAGGATCAATTATTAGGGAAGCGAAATTACACATATTTGAGAAATTGAGAACAACAGTAGTGAATATTAATGAGCAGTTCATGTACTTATTTTTACCATTTCAGGGTAACTGGATTATCAAGCGATTTAATATGCATCGTGCTGGAGTGACCCAGGTGAGAACTTCGTGCTGGGATGGTAGAATCATAGGCATTTTAAGAAGCTTTCAGGGAAGTAATCATGTGAGATCTTGCTCGAAGTTTGAGAACACTAATTATATTATAGCACTAATATGTACTCTTTTGTTCGTGAATTATTAATTAGTTTTATAATAAAAATTTGTGAGTTATTAATAAAGGTTTGTTCATTTTCAAGGTTTTGTCTCGTCTCTCATACATCTCCGCCCTTGGTATGATGACTAGAATCACAAGTCAAGTAAGGCATTACATCCTTGTTTGTGAGAGTTCCCATTTACCAACATCTGAAACTTTAAAAATGTCCAGTCATGTAATAGAATTCCTCTCTTTTGAAAATTTGACGTTTAAGAACCTTCGTAGTCCAAATAGAAATTGTGTCGGTACCACACTTGGAATATCTTTTTTTTTCAGTTTGAAAAAACACGCAAGGTCAGTGGTCCTCGATCTCTTCAGCCTTCTCAATGGGGGATAATGTGTCCTTCAGATACCCCAGAAGGAGAGGTATGTACTACTAGGATTGCGGTTTTAATGGCAATGACTGTCATGTTCAGTTGTTGCGATGATTTCCCTCGATGTTGGAGAGTATCACAACAATAGCAAAAACTGTGCTATGCTATTTTTGAAGGTCTAAAAGGAAAGTAATTTCTTTCTTTTTTTCCCTTATTTTATTTCATTTTAATTCCACTTCATTTTAAGTCCTGCGGGTTGGTGAAGAATCTTGCATTGATGACTCACGTTACAACAGATCAAGAAGAAGATCCAATAATACGTCTTGCTTATAACTTGGGGGTGGAGGTAAGCTAAAAAACCTTCCGGAGTGTTTGACCTTCAACTTCTCGATCACTTGTCGTTTAACTTTCGTTACGGTATCTTTTTTAAGGACATCAACTTACTTTCTGGCGAAGAACTTACTCATCCATCTGTTTACTTGGTGTTCTTAAACGGTAATTTGTGAATTTGGAAAAAAATAGGAAAATAACGTTTACCATATCGTAAGGAAATTTATTCTTCACAAAGTTCTCGTTCTTTCAGGTAACATTCTTGGGGTCGTTCAAAATCAAGCAAAATTGGTGAAAACCTTCCGACTTTTGAGAAGAGGTTCGTGTGAACTGCAAAATTGAAAAAATTTATGTCATAAAACTATTAATGATTTTGAAAATGCGAAAATGTAAGCAGTAATTTAATGACATAATTACGTGAAAGTGGCATTAACAAGACGTCATTAAAGATTTCTTGGTATGGTTGTGTTCTTGAGACATAGTTATGTTAATAGGCGCAGGACGGTGGCTTGTAGTAGCCATCTTTCCTTTCCAATCTCCCATGATCCGTCAGTCCATTTTGCGGTATTTTATCGTTTGATCGTTCTGTCCATTCATTCATTCATTTATTTATTCGTTTATTCATCCATTCATACATTCTTTCATTCGTTCATTCGTTCATTCACTTAATCACACAATCACTATCTCACTCGTTCGTATCTATCTCGTTTGTTCGTTCGTTCATTCATTCATTTTTTTCAGTTCACTCATTCACTCACTCATTCAACGTTGGTTGTTATTTTTTAGCTGGTTACATCAATGAGTTTGTTTCCGTCTGCCTGAATCATAACGACAGGTAAGTAAAATTTTTATGAAATCAGCACATAGAACGGCAAAAGAACGTTTGCCCTTGAACAAAGGGGACTTAAATTAACGAATGTGACACTGATGTTTTGTAACAATAGCTGTCGCCATCATAATCGCCATATCACCAACATAACTACCATTGCTAACACCAGCAATAGTACCAGTACCATTGCAAATATCTTCACGTGGTCTAAATAACTGGTGATTTATTTTCAGGGCTGTCCATATATCTTCAGATGGTGGAAGAGTGTGTAGGTAAGAACTGTATGGTGAAAAACAAATTTTTAAGCTCTTTCAGTTGACCAGGTTCATCAGATTGTTATCAATACTTTTAGACCTTACATAATTGTTGTCAAAGGGAAGCCAAGAGTGACTGAAAAACACATCAGGCAACTTACTGCTGGTTACAGGTTTGTTGAAGATATTATTTCCAACTTAAGTATTCCATAGAGCTTTTGATATGGAAGTTGCCTTGTGTGACTTTCGTGCGAGTCACGAACGTTAAGCAAACATGAGTCCGTAAGTAACCTTGTTCTGCCATCTGAGTTCTAGTAACGCAATGGTTAGACCGTCTGGCTAGCATTCAGCCGGTTGCGGGTTTGAGTCCCGTCTGGAGCTCAGAGTTTTTCTGATTCCATGTCGTTCCACAGTTTGATCTACAAGATTTTCTAAGAAATGCGAGTCAAACCCGTAAACACAGATTTAGTTACAAAAACTATGGAAAAATCGAAACGAGGGCAGAGCAAATCACGTTTTGCTTATCTTATCATGTCAAGACAGTCATGCGATATTTCTAGCGAGCTATAGGTAAATTGGAGCTCGTGTTGATAAGTAAAGTTCACAAGATTACTTTAAGCCTTCAGACTTATCTCGCAAAGTGCAACTAACATCCTAAATACTACCAATAATCACAACATATTACACATACTTTTCTTGCGTGTTCGGTATAAATCTTTACAGGTTTCCGTTTCATTTAAACTAGCTGTTATGTGGTAATTCGAATACTGATGCTTAAGACATGTGTGCTTAGTGCTGAGTTATGGTTTGTTTTGGTTTGTTTAGGAGTTTTGAGGATTTTCTCCATGAAGGATTGGTGGAGTATTTGGACGTAAATGAAGAGAACGACAGTGAGATAGCATTGTATGAGAAACATATCACCAAGTGAGTAGTACCAGTCGCGAGGTGGGTTGTGGGAAGGGAGGTGGCGCGTAGTCGTGGGGAGGCACTGTGTGATGGAGCAAGGGATGTGGTGACGAAGGTTGGATGTGGTAGAGCGAAGTGGATCGGTGAAACAATATAAGATCGGTGGAGCAGAGTGGAATGAGATGTGATATGGTCGAGAGAAGTGTAAGTGAATGAAGTGGTGTGATCTAAAATGTTGGATATTGTTTGTGTGATGTTTTAGAGAGACAACCCATTTAGAGATTGAACCATTCACAATTCTTGGCGTTTGTGCTGGTCTTATTCCCTACCCACACCATAATCAATCACCAAGAAACACTTATCAGTGCGCTATGGGAAAGCAAGCTATGGGTGAGCCAGCTGTACATATTTGTTTGGTTGTTTTATTTGCCTTTGGTTTACTGATTACTTTGTTTTTAGTATCCTAAAACTTGTTTCTCAATTCAAGATACGTTAGCGGTGATTTCTTAAAATGTTATTATAGTATTTTTTGTGATTTACCACAGGCTCTATTGGATACAACCAAAGAAACAGGTACGGAAAACTAAATGAACTTCCATAGAAACAGAGGTAAAAGCCACGTTCATCGTGGTGTTGAAGATGATGATGTGAGTGATGGTGGTTAATTATGGTAATACTCATGGTGATAGATGATGATAATGGTAATGATCATATTGATCATGATCGATGATGATGTTGATGGTAGTTGATAACTGACAATGATTGATTATGTTTATATAACAGTTAAAACATGGGCAACCGGTCTTTGTGGGCATTTACAACGGCTCTCCTTCGGCTCGCTCGTTGTAAATGCCCTTAAAGGTCGGACGCGAATATTTTGACTTACTTATCAAATAAACAATACAATGAAACTTATTAGTATTCTTAACTTTTGATAAAAAATCGCTTGTGTCCAACGGTTGGTCAGTGTTGAGATTTACAAAGGTATACACGTGATTTGATTGCTGCGTTTTGATTGCTTGCTGCTGTCATAAACTATTCATGTATTTGATAAGACGATAAAGAAGATAATAAAAGATGATGACGATTAGTGGTTTTGAAATGTTTTTCAAACTTAAAAAGTTCGCAGGTTTTTGCTTTTATATTTCCAGTTATACCTCAAATCGTGTGTAACTTACTTAAACATTTTTTCCTCCAAGTTACTCAATTGCTAATGTTTATTTTCAGAATTGATACGTTACTTTACATGCTGGTCTATCCCCAAGCACCAATGGTGAAATCAAGGGTACGTCGCGGTTATTCCCTTCCTAATTCGCAATTCCGAAGTTGCGCTGGGAGCCTGGCAGTAACCAGGTTTGCAATGCATCGTGGAACTGTTTTTACTGAAGCCTGATTTCCACTGGCGGAATTTCCCGCGCGCATTGTTGTATCCTAGTTTTTGATTGGCTCTCGGGAACTCTATGGATCTCGAGAGCCAGTGGGAAACAAGAAAAACTGAATGCGGGCGGAAAATTCCGCCTAGCGGAAATCAGCCTTTAAAACAGTCCAATAGACTTTCAATTGGTGGGTTTGATGGCAATCGAATACTCTCCCTTTCTCTTACAGACTATCGATTTAATTCATTTTGATCAAATCCCAGCAGGTAACCTATCATCTAATTATTTCATTATTTTGTAGTTATATATTCTGTTCCCAACAGGACTTGATCGTAACTTTATTTCTAGACTGTTCTTAGTCCTTTTGTTGAACTATCTAAGGTATATTTTCAATATGTCAAAAAAGGGACACGCGATACTTCGTGTTATCGAGAACCATACATGAACATCTTTCTCGTAGGTTTCAACCAGTTGCAAACCATTACATTTATTAACATTCAACCAACTGTGAAGAAAACCACGGCAAAATTTGCTGTCGTCTGCGAAGGTGTTACCTGCAGCTGAAATCCTGTCAGTTCTTACAATTGATCTAAATTTGTCTTTTTCTAATTTTTTTTTTCCTAATTCAAGGTCAAAATGCAACCGTCGCCGTCATGAGCTACAGTGGTTACGATATTGAGGTACGAACCACGTGATTTCGAATTCCCGGCTGTAGTGACTACGTGATGTCACGTGATTGTAGGGAGTCGTTCTTTTGGCCCTCAAAGTGTATTGTTTCACTTATGACTGCCATACCCTCACATCTGATGAAACACTTTTTAATAGCTCTATGCTATATCTACATGTTAAAATTGCGTTTTCGGTTCCAACTTCACATGTAGAATGTACATCAGTTTTGTTTGACACCCGGGCTTATGTCAAAATACCTTTTGATACCAAAATACATAATAGGTAAAGTTTGATATGCAGAGATTGTGTATGGATATGTGTGCGAAGGGGGTTTAGTCGTTCTTTTGGTAAAGTTGTGACTCTGGTACGGTCATTATATGTTATGAAGGGCATATGACTTGAAAAACTCAGTTCAAAAGAAATATCTGATGAAAAGTATCTGATATCTGATGAAATAACTTTTAGAATTATGAAGATTGGTCTTTACAGCTCCTCCTTATCTCAATTCGTTCTCCAGATATTGATGTTTGTTTAATTTAGAAATGACTGAACTTTCTACGTCACACTGCATAATGATTGAAGTTATCACCAGAAATTACTTGGAACAGTTCTTGAGCACGTGTGAGTCCCATGGCAATAAACAAGGAAAATTTCAAGAGACTTAACTGATCATTGTCAAAGATACACACGATTTCTCAGCAAGTCATTCTGCGGTGTGACGTAGAAAGTTGAGTCATTTACATGTTAAAGAAATCTTAAAATCAAAAGAACGAAGTGAGATAGCTGTAAACGCCAATCTTCACAATTTCAAAAGTTCATTCGTCAGATGTTGTTTCTTCTGAATTTATTTTTTCTAGTCATATGCCCTTTAACGACTGGTCAAAACATATAAAAATTTCACTGAGTAAAAAAACCCTAAGGTTTCTGAGGGGATCAACCAAGGCAGGTAGGGGTAAGGTTGGGTATTCTGGTGAGCGTCCTAAACAACCCTGATTTACACAAGAACCTGCTTTTGATCACGCGATTCTCTCTTTCTTTCAGGATGCACTCGTGCTTAACAAAGCTTCTGTGGACAGAGGTAGATAGCCAGGTGATCTGGAAACACGGGGACTGGGACTAGTTGAAAAATAGAAATCTGTTTTGAATTTTAAATTAGTTAATATCTCGTAAACTATGTAAAGTTCTGTTAATAAATTCGTAATGGAAATACCTTTCCCTTTACTGAATACTGACACAAAGTTTCAAACAGTTTCACGACATACACAGAACGTTACAATTGAATAAAGATATGAAACTGGATTTCTATTTTGCTACTAGTTCCAGGCCTTTTGCTTGTGGTCAGATCACGTGGAGGACGTTAGATTTTGTAACTTAGGAGAATACACAAGTTTTTCAGGAATGAACCCAAGAAATATCTCTAAGTCCCTTACCCGTCCGCCTTTGTGTTTTAACCATTATGTATTGACTTGTGTATAAGACATCGAGCTGTGTGGGTTCAGATGACACAGTGACGGTTATTATGGATAGTAGGTAGTAATAAAGTTTAAATTTGTTTTTTGGATCCACTAAATACCATTTCTTTCGACGCTGTGCGAGTCTTCCCAGCAAAAACTCTCCTCTTACGCGAAACAACCCACGCGAGGAATCACTTTCGTGTCAAGCACAAACTCTATGAACAATGATTTAATTATGTTCTGATTCTTTTTAAGGTTTTGGTCGCTGTCTTGTTTATCGTAAACAAAACTGTGTATTGAAGAGATACGCTAACCAGGTAGATAATATCTATTAAATATCTATATGACGTGTTTCGTAAATAGTCCCTTAATTTAATATTCTTGTGTGTCAGTTATCTGTCCTGTCCTCGTTGTGTGGAAGTTCAAAAGTGGTTTTTCTCTACAGTGAAGCTAGATGGGCTTACCGATAAATTTACTAAAGGGCATGAAGAAATGCGCCAATCGCCTTGCTACTTTGACCCTTTAGCTGAAGATTACTTTTTTCCAGTTCAGTCCCTCAGTATGTAATTCTGCGTGATGTTAATGGGCAAAGAGAGGTCTCCCACCAAATAAGGCGGCTCGGCCTTTTTTGCTGTTATGTCCGGAAAGACCCAACGTGCAGATGGGCTGGTGTAGATGGGATTCTGCAAAGACTCCACTGTTGTGAACTCACTGTTCCTTCGAGGGAGAGCTCGTAGGGAGGAGCAATTTTGAATCGACCTTTTCATAAATAAATCTGGCATCCAGCGCCTCGACTTCATTCTTTTGAACTCTGTTGAAAAAAAGACAAAAGCTCAGAACAATGAGTGAAAACTGAATAGAATTCAAAAGAATGAAGTTGAAGCGTTGGATGCTAGATTTATTTATGGAAAGATCTTTGTCACTTGATTTGTTGGTTTGTCATGGTTAAAAACCCGCAAAACAAGTGTCAGGTTCAGCAAAAAATTCTTAAGACAGGCATATTTGTGTCAAAAGGTTTATTTAGATCTAACGTTTCGTTGCTTAAGACGCAACATCATCAGAGAATGAAACATAATAGGATGAGGCAATCACTAAAATATTATTATGTAGTAATGTATATATATATGTAGTAAAGCAACGAAACGTTAGATCTAAATAAACCTTTTGACACAAATATGCCTGTCTTAAGAATTTTTTGCTGGGCGTTGATTTTCATCATTCGAATACGTTTTCCGCCTGGTCTTTCAATTGCATCGATTTTAAAGCGTCAGGTTGTACAAGATCCAAGTGAACGCGTCAGGCGATTCGCTTAAAGGCCAATTACTTTCAGTTGTAGGGGATTTTGCTTCCACTTTAACTGGAGTGTTTGTTTCTTCTTAATTTTTTAGACATTTGATAGAGTGATGGGTAAGATACACATTATTGAAACTTCATAATATACATTAAGTTAAGGCTTTCGGTCAGATTTTCTCGACAGAGTTTTTATTTGAGAGTGAAGCATATTAGGAATTTAACCTTAATCGTTCGCAAGCGTTGGTTGCTCACAAACTGGGTTTTTCCCTGTGTCTTCTTACATAGAAGTATCCTTCCCAAACTCATTAATAATTCATGAGTAAATCGGTCAATAGACGTGTTGAATTGCACCCCGTCAGCGAACTTGTAATGCAAACAAAGTACTGGGCAGAGAACTTGAATTTTTTTTTTCAGTAGAAATTATAAATTAGTTTTAAAGTTCTAGGACTTGAAATATGATTTTGAGAAGTCATTCAAAGGCCTCAAATTCGGACTTCGTGATTCGTTCCAGTACTGGAACAAATTTATCGTACTCAAAAGCCTGGTCAAGTCCTAATTTTCGGCCTTTAAATATTGCAAAGAAGTTTTATCTGGATAGGTCATCCTTCCAGATTAGTTAAACCTTCGCCTCCAGTTCGGTGTCTTATCTGAAGGCTTCGCCTTCTAGTTGTTTTATCCCAACATTCATTACTCACCCTTGTGTTTGAAATATTACTTCTTTCCTTGGAGTAACCCGACAGGTTCATCTTGTCAGGTCCCAGTCGAGATGCTCAGACAAATCAAGTCATTTGGCGACATCAAACGTTGGACCAAGATGGCATTTGTGCACCAGGTAATGGATCTCTAGTCCATTCTCAAGTGCCTCTTTTGATAGTTCTTCACTCGTCTGTGGACAATTCCTTGATTATCATCAAGTACATTTTCTCTATTTTGGTTTAAAGAATATTCTCCATTCTCTGAGAATTTCGACGGCTTTTTTTCTCGGCTTTGTAGGAGAAAGAATAGAAAGTGGTCAAATTATGGTAAACAAGTCAATGCCGAAGGTCACGAATACCTTGCAAACAGGTGAGCTTGCTCGGCGGCGGAAGTTAACTTTGTTCTTCTGGTTAGGAAGGTTGAAATCGCCCGAGTTAGTCGTGGAGAAATATATAAGACTTGTTGTTGAATAGTTTGCAGAACCTTATCAAATCCTGATGTACCATGTCGAACTTTGGCGTGTCCTGTAGTACACGGAGAACCATTCGTACCTTGTAGTACCCAATGTACCCTATACGTACCCTATTGTCGTTACTTGCCATGAATTGCTATCATACTGCTTTGAACCTTGCCGTGCATTGCCCTATATTCTGGTACCTTGCCGTATTTTGTATCCTACTATCCGTTTACTTTGGTACCTTGCTATATTTTGTGGCACCTTTAATACCTTTCACCACCATTTACAGTTTGTTCTCACCTTGAAACGATGTGAAAACTGCTGTTGCAATTTGTTTTTCTCTGCTGTCATTATAACGGTTAATTTCAAGATACATCTCTTTCCGTTTAGGCCAAATGGCCACTCAAACTGAATACAAAGACGTTCCAATAAGGTGCGCTATGATCAATCCATTCACAATCAGGCAAACGCGCATGTTTCTAAGCAATTCGCTTCATCCCACATTTTTTGTATTCATCTTTAATTAATCAATCCTTTCGCTTGCACGACTTTGACATGCGCAATCACATGCACACGCATAGATAACAAATTTATTGTAAGCAATTCACTGTGCTGTGTATTTTTTTAGTTATAAAGGTCCAAGAAACTGTTTTGCTGAGAAAGTTCTGATAACTTCAAACGCTGAAGAGGTGAAAACTTACTGTAAAGTTACGACGCATGCCGTGTTTTCCAAGTTTTTAACTGGTATTTATTATTAGAGTACATGACTTTGCTGATACTTAGAGCTACTTCTTTTTTTTAATATAGGCTTTTTTGATTAAAATTCTATTGCGTCAAACCCGACGACCTGAAATAGGAGATAAATTCAGCAGTAGACATGGACAGAAAGGGTAGGAATTGTCATATAATTATCCAACACTGGCTCAATGAAATGATAATTAATCAAATGAAGTAATTAGATTTAGTCATTCCGAAATAATAATGTTGCATAAATAATTTATTTTTCAGGGTATGTGGATTGATAGTGAACCAGGAGGATATGCCATTTACTGATTTGGTTGGTTTCTGCTTGTCTAAAGTTCCGTTACTGTGATCTAAAGTCATAGGCCTGCTCAAAGTGGTATCCGCTCCACATAAAGCTTAAAACTTACTTAAACTTCAAAAGAAAACTGGACTTTACTTCACTAATACGCTTCGGGAGCCAGCCCCTTGTTGCTGAAGAAGGGCTAGTCCCCGAAACATATTAGTGAAATAAAATTTAGTTTTCTTTTGAAGTTTATATATATATTAATAATATCCCGAAAATCTTTTTTCCAATCTGAGAGAAATCATACCACCTTGTTTTGTCCTGTCATCAACTGATAAATTACTGTCTTGAGCATTGTTCGATTTCTCTCGGCTATTAAGTCAGGTTCGTTAATGTTCTTTTAACATTAAAGAGATATATTATTCTTCTTTTCAGGGAATATGTCCAGACATAGTAAGTATTGTATGTCACTTAGTAGGTTAGACACTGTTTCTTTATGGTAGTTTTAACTTGGTGGTTAGAACATCGTACGTTCGCTAAGGTCAACATTCGTCAGTAAAAGTTCCTGTCCGTCCATATACGTCCTTGTTTCTTTAAATGCGCTAACATAGATCTACATACATCAGTACCTTCACATACGTCAGTACTTTCAGATATGTCCTCATTTCTCCTCGTATGTCGTCATTTCTCTAGAACATCTAAATATATATCTATGCACATCATCACTTCTCCATGCATGTAATTCTACGTATATCTATATATATATCCTCGTTTCTTCAGGTAGGTATACATATGTCCATTTACCTCCTCGTTTCTCCATAATTGTCCCCATGTGCTCACATATCTTTACGTAAGTCTTCACATATCCAGTTACATCTACCTACATTCATACCGTTCTAAGGATGCGTCAGTTAGTTTCTTCATCTTTGTCTGTCGTGTTTCAGATCATGAACCCTCACGGTTTTCCCTCACGTATGACGGTTGGGAAACTCATTGAACTACTGGCGGGAAAAGCTGGAGTTTTGGAAGGGAAATTTCATTATGGCACAGGTATATCAGCTGGCATATTACTTAATATTCATCATCGGTGAATATAAACCAAATTGCATAAGTACCACAATACGTCAGTATACACACATAGCCTTCATTCTTTTGAATTTATTGAAAAAACACAAAAGCTCCCACAATGGGTGAACATGAACTGAATCCTAACGAATGAAGTTGAGGCTGTGCGTGTATAATGGTGCATTGTGGTATTTATTCAATTGGTCTGTAATCGTTAGTTGGATGGTTAACGTTTAGTGTCCGATCGCGCACTGTTTGAGCGACCTGTTTGTGCGTAAATTATCAATTAGAACAATATACAACAAAAAGCTGAGGTGCATAGTTTTTGACGATAAACAATTACAAACACTCAAGGGAGCAATTTCCTGGGGAAAACGTCGGACATTAGAGGTTGATATGATGGTTGGTAACACAGTGAATATGGTGATTAATCTGATGGTGAATACGATTGTTCTATGATTGTTGGTATGACGGAGAACATTATGGTTAATTTTATGGTTGATATGATAATTAGGAAGACGAATATGTAAGCCCGTTTTGTTTTCTGTTTTGTTTCGACCCCGTATTTTCACCCCCCCGATAATGTTTATCTTTTTATTTCAGCTTTTGGAGGCGACAAAGTGCATGATTTATGTAAAGTTTTAATTGACCATAACTTTCATTATGAAGGAAAAGATTACGTCACGTCTGGAATCACGGGGTAATTTTTGGAAGTTGATCTACATGTTAAAATTAAACCTTGATGGATACTGTCTGGACAAAAAGGTGGCGCCGTGTACATTTGGCCATGATCCTTTACGCGCAGTAAACTTTTTTCTACCGTTGTGTTTTCTTAGAGAACCCTTGAGTGCTTACATATTTTTTGGACCGGTGTACTATCAAAAACTCAAGCATATGGTGCTGGATAAGATGCACGCCAGGGCTAAGGTAAGTCGGAGGTTGGCTGAAAGAGAAAAGTGAAGTCGAAGCATGGGTTCTTGTCTATGATAAATCAATCTTTCTAGCCTCATCTCTGTGTGCACGCCGAACAGCGAGGTTAGCTTAGAAGTCTGTATTTTAGTAAGCCTCGGTAGAATAGACCAGATAACACTAGTTCGTACTCGAGTAGTTCGTACAAATTACCTTGTGGCATTCTGTGTATTTTATTCTGGAATTGGGCCGAAAATTTTATTATAGGCCGATGAAGAGCAGGCCCTGCGAAGACTACATGAGGAAGGGAGTACACCTCAGAGCATACGGGAATTTGCTTTTGAGTAACCATTACTTTGACTGGCTTCTCATTCACAGGGTCCTCGTGCTGTGTTGACTAGACAACCGACTGAAGGGCGATCAAGGTAAATGTGGCGAATTACTGGGGAGAACATTTTTGTTATTGTTGCAGCTCATTTGTTATCGCTTTTATTTTATTAGGGAAGGTGGACTGCGATTGGGTGAAATGGAAAGAGATTGTTTGATTGGCTACGGTGCAAGGTAAATAATGATATCCTGTGACTGGTGATCACTGGTTGGTGCGTTTTTCCAGGGGTGCGCAGAAAAATGAGTTGTCAGTTGGTGTGTGGGACGGTGCACCGTGTGTGGTATGTTACATAGTAAGAAGGTTGAACCCTAATGTTGTTCATGTGAGAGCTTGGAGTATATCAGACGACCAACGAACGTTCGTCAAGCTCATGACCTCAGAAAAACGATTTCTGAGTAGGCAGCACATATGACGAACCTGCAACTTAGCTCACCATCTGAGTTTCTGAGCCCTAGACGGGAATCGAACCCGCAACCTTCTGATGACCGGTGAGACGCTCTAACCATTGAGCTACATGTACCACGACTCACATGGTGAGCTAAGGTACAGGTTCGTTATATGTACTGCCTAAGTGGAAGTCACGATATAATGATAATGATGGAAATACTTAATGCTGAACTCAAAGTTAGTTCATGTGGGAGCTTGGTAAATATGAGACGACTAGCTGACCATCTGAGTCATGGTAGCTGTATGGTTAGAGCGTCTCACCGGTCATCAGAAGGTTGCGGGTTCGATTCCCGTCTGGGGCTCAGAAATCGTTTTTCTGAGGTTACGAGCTTGACGAACGTTCGTTGGTCGAGGTTGAGTTCTGTTGTAGAGTGCAGTGCGGTAAGGTATGATGGGCGATCTAACATATACCAAATGTCATAGCAAACCTCTTGTTTTACTTTCATGTCTAGCATGTTATTGTTGGAAAGGTTGATGATCTCCAGTGATCAGTTTGAAGTTGACGTTTGCTGTAAATGTGGATTAATGGGATACTCTGGATGGTGCCATTTTTGTAAGTCTTCTCACGATATATCATCACTCAGGATCCCTTACGCTTGTAAGTTATTGTTTCAAGAACTAACAGCTATGAACATTGTGCCTCGGCTAACAATGAAACCTTGTATTGACTAAAATAATGCAATTTGTGTAGAAAAGTATTAATATTTTCGCTGTAATCAATTCAGACATGAGACCCTCTAAAATGGGAGGCAGCGTAGTGGAAAAGGTGCACAGTATACGATCTCACGCTTTTTTGCCTCTCGATTTATTTATTTGAAGGGTCCTAAAGGAAGTGATTTAGAGTAGTATGCTTCGGTTATATGACTGTATGAATGTCAAACCTTTGATGATGGCTTATCTAGGTTCAAAGACTCATTCTTAACTCAGTGGCTTCAGACCTTTGATAAAAGGTTATCACGTCGGTCATCGAATATTTTAAATGTCTCTCATGGGATAAAACCACTGCTTGCCAGCAAAAGGCTGTTGTC
>JBAHVQ010000032.1:303456-330146 GCA_036872915.1 Nanipora kamurai
TTATCACGTCGGTCATCGAATATTTTAAATGTCTCTCATGGGATAAAACCACTGCTTGCCAGCAAAAGGCTGTTGTCAAAATTCGAGCCGAGACTTTGTGACTCATTCACAAAATTGGTTATCTTCCTATTTTTTGAAAAAAAAGAAACCCATCAAAGTATCGATGTTGTCATACTGGAAATACCAAATATATCATGAGTCCTCTACCTGTAAAACACTCCTTGTCAGTTTTTTAATATTCCATTAAACTTTATCATACTTTGAAGTGTTGGGCTGACAATCAAACCAAATATTAAGTGTTTAAAAAGAAATACGTTAGATTCTGGCAGTAACGCCAGAGAGCAAGATATCTGAGCTGAAAACGTGAGAAATGACCAGCATGATTTTTACCAGCCAAGCGAGAACGAAAGTCCTAGGACACTTGTTTTTAATCATTCCATAAGTCAATGCAAGCTGATGTAAAGCAGCTTACATCCGGTAAAACATTGCACACATTTTTTTTTTATCAATTACCAAATATCATAGTCGTATGTCTCGGGTTTCAAGGCGACTCGTCACCATTAAATTAGTTCATTTGAAGACTACTGCTACAAGTATCGAGTCATCCAACGACGTAGTATAGTGAAAGGAGTCGATAGACACTTTACATGTGATGTCAGAACAACCTGTCTCCAGGAGAATAACTTCGAAGTTCTGACTTTAAACAGATCGAATAATATATCCGAAGTTCTTTGTTTACAACAATGTACCGTATTTGCTACGTAGGCTGTGTTGAATGACATATGTGAAGGTAAAAGAGTTCGGGAGTTGCC
Source organism: Nanipora kamurai (assembly GCA_036872915.1). Taxonomy (NCBI): domain Eukaryota; kingdom Metazoa; phylum Cnidaria; class Anthozoa; order Scleralcyonacea; family Helioporidae; genus Nanipora; species Nanipora kamurai. The sequence goes on from JBAHVQ010000032.1 coordinate 304,269, forward strand.
AAAACTTTCAAATAGTAAAGCCGAGGCCAAACGTTCCAACATTGTTGCATAATATCTGGCCGTAAATAATGTTAAAAAGAAAGCAAATTTTTGCCCAACATCCAGCCAACCAGAAAGTATGGCGTGACCTTATACTACGTCTTTTTATTGGTTCGAAATTACAAAGAATTTGCATTCGGTCTAACACTATTTGTGTCCTGATCTGGTACAACAATGTTTGAACGTTTGGCCTCGGCTTTAAGCTGGTGTTAGAGTCGGGCAATATCATTTAGAGTGGAACGTCGAGCAAAAGCCGTTAGTTGGAGTGAAACGTTGACACGTTTCTCTCCGACGAAAGTCCTTTGCTCTAAACGTCAGTTTTACTATTTCAAAGTGTCAAATTTGTTTAAAACCGTTTTTCCTCCGACAGGGAGGAAAAATTCTTTGAAACAAAAACCACTGATAGCTATGGGCCAATATTGTATGTGGCATGTGGCAGCTTACTGGGTGTGGATCTTGTCACGTCAGAAATATTTAGATTGATTTCTCGTACCGACGGTTTTCCAGTTCAGCCGTACCGTACCCCAAACGTAGCCTGTTCCTTGTACTAGTGAGTTCTCTGGCAGAACTGACGACTGTTAGACAAAAGAAAACGCTAGATTTCGGTACGGTACGGTTGAAGTAGAAAACGACATTTAGGGTCCGATATTTGGAACGCTGGTACAAAAGTTCAAATGACAGAACAAAACAAAAACAAAGAAAAAGCTGTGAGCCGTAAAGAGACGTCGCAGCTATGAAGTTTTCTCCAGCATAATTGCTTTGATGTCGCTTGAAAAGGGTCGATTGATTGCATGTTTGTTCTTACTATAAGGGAACAAGACTCCAAGTTTTGATGTTTTAAATATGTAATTTATTCACATAAATTAGTGCACATTCCGTACAGCGTATGATGCACATGCTGACACACCAAGCTCTCCAATAAGACCAACTTTATTTAATGTTACAGAAGCCATGCACTCGGATAACCCTAAAAGAAATCATAGTTAACAAATGAGATCTAATATCAGATATCTGATCCAGTATTAGACTACTGAGATATTCTTGTCATTTACGGTCTAAGTACTTGAACACACATTTGCTTCTTTTGTTTTGGGATTATTTCCAACGTTCACTTTCAACATCAAAGCTTATTTCTTTCACGCAGATCATCTTTAAGTTGTGTTTAGTACCCTACGTAACATTCAACCAGTGTATTGCAGCGTCAAGCTGATGCTTCGTCATCGTCATCCTTTCTTATCTGTTCATCCGTCGATTTGTCATTACAGTTCCAATCTTCGCTAAGCAATCTCTTTTCCTCGTCCGATTCGTCACCTTTCACACCAAATCTTGGATTCAACAAACTCTCACCCTTTTCAGTGCCCGACCAATGTAAACAACAAGTCGAGCATTTAGCTCTTCTATTAAGACAGCTTGCCAGGACACAGCAAATAAGTAGGAAACCACACCAACCAAGAATGTGCCAGCCGACATTGACCGTGACCACTTCGGTAGCGAGCATTAGTTGTTTCTCTGACATTTTTTCACCCACAATCCAACGGCTGGGGCCATAGATCGTAAAGGCGATTTCCCAAAACCAGGTCGCTTGAGTTAGAAGAAGCACGGTTCTTGCCATGAAAAGTTCGCGTCGATATTTTGGTAGGCAAGCTTCCATTAAGACCACCAACGCTGTCATGAATATTATAATAAACAAGATGGTGTGTATTCGTACATCGAACATGTCTCGTCCATGTAAATGGAAGAAGAACAACAATCCCTCGAAACCAAAGGCTGCAGCCAGCATGGTGTACTCCAACTCTCGTGAAAAGTACATCAATTTGTAAAAATTGAGAAGTTCGACAAGGCCCGAGAAGGCGAAGAAGCCATACATCGATGCGTGAGCGAACTTATTTGGTGACTGGAATTCATTGCTCTTGTCAACGAGACTCCAGTGTACACGAGCAAGCTCGGCATTGATTCCTATGCAACCAGCAACAAGTTTAAACCACGGCTCGATTGGATGGTTTCTCGACGAACGCGAGGGGATTGTCTTCCATGATCTGTATTGTAGTGCGACCTGCGGTTGTTTCAGAGTTGCTATATACTCCAATACCACATGATAAAGCCACCATAGTCCACCTAGGAGGAAAAAAGTGCCAGGTAAAGCGTGTCCAATGAAAGATCCCATGTCTACCGAGCAATGGTACTAGCTTTACTTTGAACGTGTTTCTCTGCAAACGTCACCAGGTTTGCACCGATTTAACGCCACAAGGTATTTACAATTCATGAATATTGCATTGCTTTTCATTGATCCTTTCAAAGTTGGAAGCCGACGTTTGACAACTCTGTGAACTCTAAGAAGAAAAATTGGTTTAGTTTGGCAGCTAGAAATGCTCATACTTAATCGAAATTATCTTTAATCGTCGTAGAAAAATTTTCGTGACATGTATGCAAGGTTTAGTTCTTTGTTTAAAAGAAGCTACAGACCTTTGATGTTAACGAAGCGCAGATGTATTTTTCTATCTCATACAGTCTTTGATGAACCTTTGACGTATCAAAATACATCTAATTAAGCAAGTCTGCAATATACTTAACTAAAACTGATAGACAATTTCCGTTACGTCTTGTCTACCATCGTTTGACCTGAACTAACAGAGCATGAAATTTACTCCCAAGAACGACATATGGTTCACTGAGTATTTGAGCTAAGACAACAGCAGACTGATTACCGTGATATAATGACTTTATATCAAAGTCACTGTCAAAACCGTTAAATAAAGTCAATATATCACCGTTATCATCTTCGCAGGATGTCTCTGCCTCTGCCCGTGAAGATTTCGGCTAGTAAGGGTATTTTAAGTTAAACTAACCTTCCCAGAGTTTTATCCGGTCGAGGGAACTGTTAAGGAAGCTTCCACAACCCAAGAAAATAACGAAATTTACTGTAATATTAACAACTGACAACCAGTTGACAAATGGTAAGCGATTGTCGCCAAGCGAACTGGCATACATTGCGAAAGTGCAGCTAAAAATACGTATTAAAATAGGTGCGCGTCGTGTACATCTGTCTGCCTTTTTTGCGCTTTGTGCTCATAAGATCATTGTTTTCATTTAACCCAAAGACAATTTTAAAATGGACACAAGCATTGACTTAGAAACATTGGCTTTGCATTAAATATTAACGTTGCTGGTGTCAAGAACCTTCCTTACCCGTGAAGTAACACGCCAATTGTTTATACGTGGTATGTGTTTCCACCTGAATGTGCATCTGGTAATGCTGGAAAACCATTCTGAAAAAGCTGAGTCTAGATCAGTAGAATCTTGCTTCTCGAAATATTTCGTTGGTGTAGGAAGTTATCCAAGCAGGCCGGACTCGACCAACTTGTTAATGTGATTTAGCGATTAGATCATTTTGTTTACAGTATTCGTTTTCCCAGATACTGAAACCATTTGTAGATATTGGTCGCAAGAGTAATCTACGCGCCGTTGTAATTCTGTTGACAACCAAAGAAACGCATTTTTACATCACCATACGAAAGTTTCAAATTTCAAGTTTCTAATCGATAACCAGTTGAATAACCCCTTCTCTTCGAGAAAACCGCATAATTACAAGTATGTGCGATGGTTTATGACTAGTAATGGTTTTACATGTGTAGGCCCGTTTACACTACAATCATTTTTGGCACGGCACTCTTAAATAATGGCACGCGGGCCAGTTTTATTGGGTACGGCACTCTTAATTTTCGTAGTGTAAAATCGTTAGTAGCTCGTTCTTTGCAGCCACACTTTGCGTCGGGTTCAGGCCATGATTGACAACTGAAATCGTCTCCCAGAACGTCAACATCTGCCACTATGCTGAACGCTGACTCAATGACTACAGTGCTATGACCTCTCCACAATATTGTCCAAAGTATTCAAGTCGATCATTAGTATCATCATCATATCGCCAGACGGCCAACTTGCGATGACTTTCGTTGGCTTAAGGTGCGTTCACGTTATCAGACTCGGACCGTATTTGGACTGGATATGGATTTAAAATTAGCTGAGCCAGTTGTGTTCACATTACCGGTTTGGACTGAGTTTGGATTTCCAGTAAAAGTGCTATGTCGAGAGAGAGAAAGGAATGTATAGAGAATTATTCCTCACTACGGAAACTTGTCCATTTCGAGTCCAAATCCCGTCCGACTGCATTTACAGATCCAACTTTAGTCCTTTGTCAGACCATAGTTAACAGACAGACATGGTTTGGAAACTCGATTCGCAACTGAAAAGTCGTTCCATGTTTTGGTTTAAATGGGTGGTCCTTTGTCGTCACGTGACCCATTGTATTTTTGTATAATGAAGTAATCATCCAATAGCAATGCTTTGGTTTGATTGCTCAATCATACTGCTGAAACAATAAAACAAAACGTTACTATTGCATGGTTGCTTCATTATTTCAGAAAATACAATAGGTCACATGATGATGGACTACACATTTGCATGAACCTTGATGACATAGACAATAGATTCAGTTTCCAAACCATGTCTATCTATTAACTATGGTCATACCCCCTCAAGCGAGTGGACTCAAATCCAGTCCAAAACCATTCTGATTTTGTTCTCAGATTTCGTTTCCCGCGAAATCTTTTTATTCAAATTCAGTCCGAGTACGCTGATGTGAACGCACCTTTAATTACATTAGCTTGTTCACGTGAAATTTGACGCATTTAAGAGCAATAATCATAACCGTTATGAAAAATTCAAAATCACCAATTCACGTTACCATCAAAGACGTTGTCTGGAGGCGTGGCATATCAATTGCGCCCCCGCTCCATTGAATCGCGATGACGGTGGTTTATTACCGGATGCCTATTTGCATCTCGTTAATAGATAACATCATCAATGGTTCTCTAAGGATATAAATAGGGACCTCATGTTCAGATCAATCACCCCTGATGAAGACACTAGACAGGAGTGTCGAAACGTAGGGTCATGAACGGTAGTTTTGTAAGCTATGTTCAAAACTTTTTAAGTAAGCCTTTTCCTTAAGAAATTTTATCAGCAGCAATTCTAGTTTTGCGTTTAGAAGTACTCCTAGATTTTTGCATCGTTCGAAGTAGTTCCACCAGTGTAACATAACCGGGCCAGTGGGCAGGGCGCTATTTAATATTGAAGATATCTCCACCCTCCTAAATTACACCCCAGTCTTCTATACATTCGCGCAGTGACCAGGGGTCTTCCCTTTGACGAGTAAAATCGTCTGGCTTTAGACAGAGTAAAATAATAAAGTTGTCACATAACAACTGCATGCATGAAAGGGTTAAAGGTTCAAAAACTGAAAGTTTTTTCTTAGTTTTGAGGTTTTTTGGCCAAAACAGAGTCGCGTTTCCGTGGCAGTCACAGAGTTGAGAGACCCGTGCCCTACCGCGGTGCCACCAACACCCCTGTAAAACTTGTCTGTGATAGCCCAGACTATGAAACTTAGGTCGAAAGCTCGGAGATTCTTTATTTTGTTAATTTTAATTAAATTGTTATGGGAGAAAGAACTACCGATATATAGAAACTTTCACTGATGTAATTCGTATTCCCGTCCCCTCCCCAGATAGTCATACTCCAGGTACTCCCCCATGGTACAAAAATAGCTTCTTCTTCGACTGGGCTACCAAGATGGTATGCCACGTAAGAGTGGCTTCCGTCTTCCTTTCAAATTTATTCTTGTTAATGGTTAAGGATCACGGATTGTTTTTGTAAAACATACAAAGTAGTGTCTAAAGTTTGAAAATTGTTGGAAAACTAGACCAGTAGTATAGTTTTCGGGGAGAAAATGAACCAAACATCTTCAAACTTGTCACTACAAGATGTCTACACGAAGAAGACAGTTATTGACATGGACGTTAAAGGATTGAGGAAGGATAAACTAGTCAATAATGAACAAGTATATTGGTCAAAAAGACAAAGGAAGATATGGATTTGTTCGTTGTTTATTGGTTCCGTAATGTCGTACGTTACCAGAGTAGCAGGTCCAGTTACTGTTGTGGCCATGGGACAAGATTTAGTTTGGGATAAAACAGTGGCTGTAAGTACGCGAAAAGTACCGTAGAACATTGTTTAAAGTACTTTTTATCACCAGGTAGTGTTCTGTGGTGTGTACGAAGTTTTTCTTACATTTATTAGTCAGTTTATATCAACAATATTCGTAGTTAAGGTACAAGCGCTTACATGATTGCCACTACCAATTGGTGCAATGTTACATGTTATTAAATACAGTAATTACATTCCAAATGTACGTTATTATATTGTTGGTAAGGCTTTTCAAGATAATCTTTTGCATTCGTCTTTTTCTAAATCTGCTGTTTCAAATGCTAGTATGTCTTTTACATGTTTGAAGTGTATATTAGTCTCTTGATAATGGTCTTACCAATTTGGTGATTAATGATAGCAATGGCTTCATTCATGCTTCAAACAATCAAACTTAAATGGTGTCCACCAAATAAAAATGCAGGTAACAAGGAATTGGTGGACAAAATTTATTTCCATGTATAGAGCGTGAACCACGTTGCACATTTGCTAAGATTTAACCTTCCCAACAAGCCATTCAGGCTCCGTAGAGAATTGTCGGCCCCTCCTGTAATGTCTCTGTACTTCATCTGGTCTTATTGTACAGTTAATATGGTACTTCAAAAATAGAATTTTTCTCAATCCAACTGACATATATTTGGTTTTTCTTTCTTTTAAGGGTACAGTTTTATCCATATTTTTCTGGGGATATTCTTTGACTCAAGTTTTAGGTGGCTGGTTAAGTGACACTTATGGCAGTCAGAATGTTCTGGTTTATTCTTGTTTTGGTTGGGCATTCCTGACATTTATTACACCACTTATTATAAATCCTGATTATGCTTTTTACCTTTCACCAACATCGGCACTTTTAGTTTTACGATTGGCATTTGGATGCCTACAAGGTACAGTAGCCAGCAAAGATGCAGTATACTCGTAACTATAACAACCAATTTCCTCCAAGCATAAACAACAGCTCTTTATTATGTGTAAGGTACCTCACAATCCTTTTTCCTACAAAAGGTGTCTCCTTGATGATTAAAATCATCTGGCAGCAGCTCATAATATATGTAGATAATATACATAAGAGCAGACATACAGTAACTCCTAATTGAAGCTAGTGAACCATCTTTTTTGTTTCATAAAAATTAAACCAGCAAAAACTACTAGAAAAATTACTCAACTAAATTTCATAAGGAGCCTCTTTAATAATGATGTTAGTGCTACTCCGAGTGACAAACCATACCGGACAAGTAGAGAAAACTCTACTTGGCCCGGCAGGGATTCGAACCCGCGACCTTTGGTTACTAGTCCGACGCTCTACCAACTGAGCCACAGGTCAAGTGGGGAGCTGGTCGCGAAATTGATGTTACTTCGGCTCTAAGATTAAAGCCCAGCTTAAAACTTTTAAGTGTAACGCCATAATAAATATATAATAAAAAACACAATTTCAAAACATTTAAGATAACTTTACTAACGTTTCGTTGCCATCGTGCAACATCTTCAGAGTATTGAATTACAGTTGTTAAGATCTATTTATGTTATACAGGTCAAATTTACAATGAACAAAATTTACAATTATTGGCTTGCTCTGCTAGAAATGCAGTTATTTGTGCAATTTGTCTTACAGTCATGACTCATACTGCTTTTTGTTTAATTTAATTATCATTAATAGACTTCATGATTAGCCATTATTAACACAATCTTGTTCTGTTTTTGCAGGAGTATTTTTTCCTGCTACATATAGTATTATGGGTAAAAGGATAGCTCCCAAGGACAAGTCATTATGCACTAGTATTGTGGCAGCTGGTATATCAGTCGGGTATGTACATACAGTATGGTGATGATTAATCACATGACATTGATAGATTATGAAATTGACATCACAGATTTTTTTGGCTAAGTTACTGTATTTTCCGGATGATTATCTGCAGGTTACCTATTCATTTTTCTTTTTTTGGAGCTCCTGTGGGTAATAGGACATTGCAAGTAATGCGTACTGTAGGTAGTTTTTTCCATGCCAAACATTTAAAAGTAATTTGTGCAAGCAATCTTGTAAATATACCAGTACCACATCAATACAAGATGAAGATTTTAAAAATATTCTTTCAGAAGAATCAAGATTAATGAAAATCATAAAGAACCCTTTAAAACAGAGTCTTCTTAGAGCATCCAAACTACAAGAAGCACCTTGCCCAATAAGTAGGGTAGCTGTCAGTTGAAATTGAAAAATGGATGCAGGTAACTGGTTGGCAGAAATTTGTTTGGGTGCCAAATTTGATGAGGGCATGTAATAAAACATGTGAGTAATCACCGGGAAAATATGGTATGTATTTTGGTACCGTCTGCATGTACTATCATTGTATCTACTATTACGGCAAAATAGTAAAACTTGGATTTGAACAGAAAGTGAGTTAACCACTTTTATCACTTGAACTGGACTGTAACTTACAGTAATATAACAAAAGGAAACACCAGCATTATTGTAATACTTCCACAGTATAAGGAAGTTTATGATCAAACAAGTTCACATGATGTTTCATAAACTTTAAGTTTATTAAAGTTGTGCTCTTTTGTTTTGTTCAACCCAAGCATAGCTTTTTAATACTCAAAGGTGCTAGTAGCTTAGACATAAGAATTGAACCCATGAATTTGAGTGATAGAAGATTTTAATTTAACTTGTAATTTTAATCACTCTCTAATTCAGAGTTTAATTTAAATTGTAATTTACATGTAAATTTAAATTGTTAAGTTTGAACTTATTTTTAAATGTACCTACTTGTTGGAGGTTAAACTGTATACTGTTGAACTAAGATAATTTAAATAGAGACTCTGAAATTTTTTTGTGGCTTACTTGCTTAAAGAATTTTTGAATTTCTTACCTTAATATCTTAGAATATGTAACTAGTGTGATATGTAATTAACAAAATAATATTTTATTGTTTTAGTTCTGTGATCTCTGGCAGTCTTGGTTCTCTTATTATGTCTTATATTAATTGGCATGTGGTGTACTATATATTTGGAGGAGCTGGTCTTCTCTGGGTGGCTTCATTAAAATATTATGTTGTACATAATGACATTCCAGTTAATAAAACTTCAGCCAAGCACAAGGAAGTCTCTCCACCAGTCCCTTGGAAAACTATCTTCTCTAAACCAGCAATATGGTAGGTAGCCAAGATAAACAAATTACTGTCTTTGTACATGTAACACATTCAAACTTTTACTAAAGATGCATGCAGCCACCTAGTTACAGCTGTTTACCAAACCTGGATGTACTGTACTGTGGGAACATTGAGTGTTACTGGTCTAACGGCATAATGGGTTCTCATGACAGTTAATTTTGATCTACAAAACAACTGAGATCCAAAGGTGGTGCTCTTAGTTAGGCTAGTTTTTCTCATTCTAGGGCTATCATAGTGGCAGCCTTCTGTCTTGGGACATGCTTTGACATGCTATTTGCATGGATGCCAACATATTTTCATGACAATTATCCAGATAGTCAGGTAGGATAAAATATACACATTTAGTCTAATTTTTTACACATCTTATTCTCAAATGATCAACTATAACTGTTAAGAAAACTTTGAGAGAATTATGAATATATGCATTCTAATTGTATTAACCATTAACTCCTTCCTGGCTATATAGGTCCTCAGTGACCTATGGAGTCTTAGTATTTGACTCTGGCTAATGCAGATGATTTTACTCATCAAGGGGAAAGTTCTTGGCCAGGAAAGGGTTAGTATTGTCATATTCTGGCCCCACTATGCTATCATCCCTGGACACCTATATTAATAAAGATACCTTACACATGCAAACATGACACTGCTTCTTGAATTTACTGACCCGGAACAGTAGGGAGTTGACCCAAAATTTAACTGTAAGTAAAAGCATAAAATAGTTGAATGTAAGGCAACCTTTGAAGAATGCACAGTGCACACATGCCTTACAAAACCACTCTACAAGATGTAGGACAGCACTTGAACCCTGAGAGGTCTTGACTAACTTGTGATTTCTCTTTAACAGGGTGTTATTTTTAATGTTGTTCCATGGATGGGTCATCCACCTTTATCAATAATATCTGGGTCGTGTGCCGATCACATGATTAAATCAGGTAATATTGTACATGTGATTTATTAGCAAAGGATATTCATCCAATATCAAAACACTTAACGCAGTAAAAATTGTGTTGAATCATTATGAAGAAGAATAACATTTATAACATTTACAGCATTTTCAATCTTACTTAAAAGACAATGATATGAAGGCGATTTTATTTCTTTTTAGGATACACAAATACATTTGTTAGAAAACTATTTCAGGTATACTGGATATTTAACTTCCTAAAATGAAAAATTATTGTGCTGTATAGATCTGTAAAGTAAATGATTTGAACCTGGGAGAATCGTTACATGTTTGTGGAAGTTGATTGTCCAGGTTAGTGTAGTCTTGAGAAAGACTGTTGGTGGAAGTGACTGACATTTCGACAGCTACAGCGGCAGTCATCTTTAGAGTCAAGTGAACAGTAAATGAGAGGTTCGCCGATATTTGTATCTCAGTTAACCTGTTAAGCTCCAAACAAGGTTCCTGTGATTATGATATCAAAGTAGAATGCTGCGTAGCCTGCGTTCAACGACGTAAAAGAAGCTTAAAGTTTAGGAAACTGCCTAAATTTCGTAGTCGAAAGTACTAAAGTTCAAGCCGAAACACTTCGTCGGAGTTAAATGCAATAATATAAATACAAGGTGGTGATGTTTTTATAGGAAAAAAGTCGTTGAACAAAGATGATCAATTGGATAAAAAACTCAGTGACATACTAAATAATGAGATGTAAACGAAGGGAAGTCATCAGTTCTATAAACTTACCAGAACAAACCAGATACAAATACAGGCGAACCGGACATTTAAGGTCCATTCACACTGGATGCGAAACCGTAACGTGACGCGACTTTCTAGGTTTTTGAAGCGGATAAAATTACCCTAGAAATGAACATTTGGACGTTTTGTATGCACTAGAGTCAACAACTTACCCTGTCATTCTTATTTTATCATTATCATCAAGCTCCTCTTAAGGAACGACTTTATTCGCTTCCGAAATTACAAAAATCGCGTCGCGTTGTGGTTTCGCGTCCAGCGTGAATAGACTTTTGCTCTTCACTTGACTCTGAAGATGACCGCCGCTTAGCCCGTCGAAACGTCAGTTACTTCCACTACTTACTTACACTAACCTGGACGATCGACTTCCTCAAACTATTCTCCCAGGTTCTTACCATTTACTTTACTAAGAGTGAAGCGTCTCGGCTAGTTCAGACAATAAATAATTAGACTAGTTATCCGTTAATGACCGAAAGAATGGAATGCTACATGCTTCAGCTTAGCTCAGTTTTCGGGATACCAATGTGTGGATCTTTTACATCCCTAATAGTAGTGTATTAACCTGACCCGCGGTCTAAAAATCTTATTTAAAGCGTCAAATTCCTATCTATAACACTGGTTTTTAATGTTCCCCTGTTTTATAGAGCTTTGCCCTGCTTGGGCCTGCAATTGCATTACTTTTGATGAACTACTTGGAGAGTTTTTGGTATGCTATTTTCCTCATGACCGTGGCGGTGTCATTTTGTGCATTTAATGCCAGTGGAGCTAACGTTGCAGTACAGGAGGTGGCCCCAACCTATGTCGGATTTGTTTATGGTAAGGTTGTTGGAATATCTCGTATTAACAGTTACGTAAAACCCCCCGGACACACCAGCCGTTTTTTCGTCGGGACCCCGAAACGCCTGTGGGTCAATCTCCCTCTCAAATCTCAATCTCTCTGCTTTCCTCGTGCATTACTAATTATTTCCAAGACTACACTGAACCGTCGTCTGTTCAGTGTTCCTCCGCGTGTCATATACTAAGTTATGATTAAGCCTGTACATGTTATCGTGGTCTAGATACACTGTAGCAACATGTTTGTTCATCTTTCTAGGAGTCATGAACACAATGGGATCCATCCCAGGTAAGATAGTAGGAAACAAGAGGTAAAAATATAGTATGATGCGTAAGCATTATATAGAACATCGTAGAAAGTTAAAGGCTAGGTAGACTGCCGAATTTATGAAGAAAAATTCTGACGTTTCGAGCAAAGGCTCTTGTTCAGAGAATGTTACCGCAGTCTCAAACACTCTCCGAAGGAGGGCTTTGCTCGAAACACCAGAATTTTTCAACATAAGTTTGGCAATCAATAAACATTTTAACTTTCTTCTGGATACAAGAGAGCTGGATTATGGATATTAATCCCTTCCCGACAGGAAGTCTCCCCTTGAAGAGAAAATTTCCCTGGCGTTAGCTTAACTAAAACGATAGAAAATATATTCTACGAATATACTTATAAAACCTATTACCTATGAAACCTAATTATACCTATAAAATTAAATCTTCACTTAAGTCTTTACTCTTCACTTGACTCTGAAGACAACCGCCGCTAAGGCCGTCGAAATGTCAGTCACTTCCACCAACAGTCGTTCTCAAGACTACACTAACCTGGACGATCAATTTCCACAAACATGGAAATTAGGTCTGCATTAAAGTTGAAAAGAGTGTAAATCTTGAGCTTCCGGCTGGGAAACGAAGCCGCTACCCTGCGAATCTTGTGCAGTGCTCTGCCAACTGACGCTGGAGTATTTCCTTCACCTAATATCTATATCATTTCTAGGCCTATCATTTCTAAGTTTGAACCACCTCCTCATGTATGTCATTCAGTCGTTAAACTGGTTATGCTACGAGGTTATGCTAAGTTCAAACCATTGTTAGCCTGAGTTGAATTTCAATACATTAGATATTCATCCTGTTATTCTTTTTTTTTCTCGCCAGGCTTCATCGGAGTGTACATTACGGGATATATTCTGGAAACGACTGGAGACTGGACACTAGTTTTTCAAGTAACAGCATTAATTTCTTTCATTGGCTGGCTAGTGTTCGTTATTTTTGGATCATCCAAGCGTCAAGTATAACATCTCACGTTACCGTTAAATATCGCAGTTGTAGGGATGTGGGAGCAGTGCGATCGCTGACCAAATCAGCGAGGAACCAATAACATTGACTTTACCTTGTGACGTCAGCTATTCGTAAAACACGTGAGTAACTCAGGACGGACTCATAATCAGTGGTTTAATGCACATGGTCATTCTTTGCACGTGACCTCGTAAAACTAGGTATTTTAAATTAATAAAGGTAAATGGATTGGCAAGAAAGAACAAGTAAAGTGGGTAGAGCAGATCCATTGGGAGAAAATGATAGATTTTTGCTTCATGATATTGGTGAAGTCTTGATGCAGGAAAATACGGAGCCATGATAAAGACGAACTGATACATTCACTTAATCTGGACTGAGTATACTCAAAATATGGAGAAGACTGGTGAAAGTCTTCTGTTTGACGTCTGGAGCGATTGAATGGGGGAATTTTAGGCTAGGCCGGTCGGTAATCTACGCCCGGTTAACCGGACTGACCAAGAAATCCCTTAATTTTATCATGCGATTAATTTTCTGGTCTAATTTTGCAGTGCGCAATCGTTGCAATTATTGTAAGTGATCATAAGACTGGAGTATTATATGTTGGCAACCAGAAAGAAAATCATGGATATCTCGTTTACCACTGAATAAACAACAAAAGTTATCAATAAAAAGAGAATTAACTTGAACTAACACAGTGGTGAAGTTTGTCGTTAATCATCGTGATTTCATAAATTACGCGGTATTACGTAGTCTCCAAAGCTGGCATTGACTTAACTTTGGAATTGCAGAATAAATATCGTTATTAAGCATGAGTAAACGACTTAACAGTCTCTTCTTAATGAAATTTGAACAGAGCTTTGGATCACAGTACTGTCATTTACTTGCTTTCACACTTATTTTTACTCTCTGCTTTATTTACTCAGCTGCTTAAGTGCTTCTTAAAAATATTATTGCACAGATTCGGACCTTTTATTACTCCAAAGTCGTACATATGTATATGCTCTGTAAGCACAATTACACCCAACTCCGGCGACCAGCTTTCTATCCGAGCCCAGAAGCTGAGAGGAACAGTGAACTGTCAGAGTGTGACAGCTACATTGCGATCAAGAGAGTGCTTTAATCGCCCGAAATTCGACGTTTTGAAAGTTGCCAAGTGTAAGGATGGAGTCTAGTACGGTTATTAAAATTTGAACTACAATTGAAATGATGGAACTTGATATCACAGGAAAAATATTAGTTTGAAAGCAAACGTAATCCTGTTCTAGGTTAGTCGATACTCCGGGGAGGGTTGCGGCTCATTAATTTTAAAAAACCTGAACAACATTACGGTATTTTTGAAACTGTCAGTTAAAATTTTACATGTAAACTTACATACCATAACCTAAATTGTTTTTTTGGTGTTATCTGATTGAAAGATCTAATTGACCACAGTACACTGATCGTATTGCATCGAGGAATTCTTAATTTATTACTGTTCATTCAAATAAATCTCCACCTATTTGATTCAATTGTCTTTTTAGTACCTTATCATTAAATTATATTTACATTTTCTGACATTACATTTAAATCTGCCGACATAATTAGTTTTTTCCACGAGATTATGGTAACTATGTTTGTACAAAAGTAAGTGAAAATTATCGAAGTTCCCTCGTAACTGTTGCCACTTGACATTATTTTCTTTTCACGATGTCTTCTTCACTCAAGCATTCGTTGACAACGCGTTTTATTGTGGTATGTTTAAGCCTCATCGCCTTCGCTGCTAATTTGGAAGGTAAAGATTTATGTTATTTTAAATGTTCACTTCAGTTTCCAAGTGATACGTCGATTACGGTTGAGGAATTCAAAGAGGTAGGAACTGGTGATACACACAAACTTTAAATTATAAATATATTGTTGCAAGGATTCGAAACTCTGTCTCTCTTTGGAAACGAGAGAGCTTTCACAGCGATGTTTCTTGCGAGTGAATAAAATCAAGCATTGCTGATATTCTGTAGCCCCGCGTTGTCTCTAGTACGTTAAAATACTTTGTGTACGTAGTAAACAGTTTCATGACGGCGTGAAGACTTCTCTTGGGACCAAGTTTGGATGTGTTCTTTGTATCTGCCATGGCATTCCATTCTCTAAAAACATAGCCGTACTTGTAGTCGTAGTGTTATCTTAAAGTCCCTACTGTTCGACGCGAATATTGTATCTTTCGTAAAAACGAATACATTTGTACAACCGCACTTACCAGCTGTTTTAGTGGCTATTTTAGCTTAGAAAGTCCGAGATAAACTTTGACCGACACTGGCGCAGGTTCGTTATAAGTGATGGTTCTTGTTTGTGCTGCCTACGGCATCGTCCGTACATATGACGAACCTGCACCTTAGGTCGCCGTCTGAGTCTTGGTAGCTCAATGGTTAGAGCGTCTTACCGGTCATCAGAAAGTTGCGGGTTTGATTTCTGCTTGGGGCACATAAAACTGCTCTAAGTTTATAAGTTTCAGGAGCACGAGCCTTTGCTGCGTATTTTAGATTCAATTTTGATTTAACAGCTCGGTGCCCAAGCCCTAGTTATGTCCAAAATGGCTTCTTTGTGTGCGATTCGATTAACTTGGAGAATAACGTGACGTGCAGAATTGACCGATGTTATCGTGGTTACGAAGTAAAAGGAGCCTCGGAAATTCTCTGTCTGTCAAATGGCAAGTGGTCTGACTCACTGGGGAAGTGTGAAGGTTGGTATTGAACGACAAAAGTTTGAAGTGTCCATTAAGTGAAAATTAAGTTGATCTTGTTTATAAAGCAATTCATCTCCGCTTTTTTCGTAGCTTACTTTGCTCTTGAGATATTTAGGTAATACCTTGCATACGTCGCGCTATATAATGAGATTTTTGTTAAAATGGGAATATCGTTAAGGTTATTAAGTCACACGAAGCTGTAAGTTTGAGTATATTCGTCTCATGACACTATACAAACGACATTTCTAGTAATTTGATTGAATAATTTCAATGATATGCATGGTTTGTCAATAGCTCATTATCCAAAGTGGCGTATGCAAGTTGCTATTTAGACTTCAAACCAATCTCAATAGCAAAGTGAGATGTAAAAAAAGCTACTGTAGAAGACGTTCCTTTATAATTTCATTAGTTCAGAATTACGTCGAACTTCATTTCCGCTTCACAGACACTTTATGTAAAGGTACTTTCTTCTGTTTCGTCGAGTTTTTTGTTTGTCTGTCTATTTGTTGATTTGTTTGTTTATTTGTTTGTCTGTCTGTTTAGTTGCCGGGCTTGGCGAAAATGCGCCGTCGTGAGTTGGTGTACCCACAGGTGCAGCCCCACATTTGTGCTTATGTAAAATGTTTTGGTATTATATCCGTTTAGCTGTGACATGCCCTCCTTTGAAAAGAGTTCCATTTGCCCGTGTATCGCCTGACAGCTGCTACACCAAACCCAGCCGTTTTGACAGGGTGTGCCGCATGACATGTCCCCCTGGATACAGTGGAGAGGTGTTGAAATATTGTTCGGAGAAAGGACAGTGGATTGGGAGAGACATCTTATGTGAAGGTAAACTCTTCTTTTCTAACCACTTTAACGACTGAATGACAAACACGAGATAGTTCAAACTTATTTGGCCTAGAAATGATATTAGTATTTGGTGAAGGAAATATTCGAGTGTCAGTTGGCGGAGCACTGCATTAGATTCTCAGGGTCGTGGTTCGATTCCCAGCCGGAGGCCCTAGAATTGCAAATTTTCGCAATTCACCCGGTTGGGTCTGAAAATATATCATTCTGACACTTGAATATTTCCTGTCACCTAATACCAATATCATTTCATGTTACTGAGAGTTAATGCCGAATATTCCTTAATTATTTGGCCTAGGACGTTTTTGCAAAGTTCAATTTTTTTGCTCAGATGTACAGCCACCCGTAATGAAGTGTCCTCATGACATCACGGTTTCAACAGACCCTGGTCGACCAACAGCCAAAGTCACTTTGCCTGTACCCTCGTATTCTGATAACTCTAAAAAGGTTGATCCTAATGCAAGACTTACGTTTCAAGCTAGCGTTCCACTACAGTCTGATATGAAGATTGGTAGACACTACGTAACATACACAGTCAAGGACAAAGCTGGCCTGGAAACACGGTGCTACTTCATTGTCGTTGTTGAAGGTAGGAGTAGTTGGGAGTAAAGGAGGAAAAGATGGGAAAAATTGCAGCAAAGGGTAAGTAGAGGGGAGTGATTGCTGCAGAATGGTCTAAAGACAGTGTTACACTATGCAATTTTTCGTGCAACTTGTTTCGAAATTTTGTTGCGATTGAAGTTGAACGAAAAATTGCGTGGTGTAATATACCCCACGATCATCAAGTCTCGAAACATTTTTGTTGCAGCAAGCATTGTACAAAGTAGAATCGAGTTCTACTTTTCGCAACGATCCAACACCCCTACCCGTGCAACTGCAACGCAACAAATTCAGCCATTGCAAAACAAGTTGCACGAAAAATTGCATAGTGTAACACAGCCTTAAAGAAGTTTGGGGAAATATAGAGGTAAAAAGGTGAGGGAAGATTGAAGGAATGGGAAGGAAAAAGTGACGGGAACTGGGGTGAAGAGTGGAGGAAAAAGGAACTTTAAAGTTGGGAAGAAAGAATGAGTGAAAAGTTGGAGGGAAAGGACGAGAAGATGTGTAAAGAGAATGGGTGCATAAAGAACCAGAAAAGCGAAATGATATAGAAAAATTAACTTTTTTTCTGTTGTAACGTATCTCTGTATTTTATCTTCTACAGACAAAGAACCTCCGAAATTTACCTTTTGTCCGAGTAATATCACAAAAATCATCAAAGATCAAACAATTCGGATAGCGTGGAAAAAACCTACAGCAACGGATAACTCTGGGAAGGTCGATTTATATTCGAGTGTCCCCATTGGAAGCACTTTTTACCTTGGCAAAACTCCAGTCGTGTCCGTTGCCACAGACAAATCCTTTAACAAAGCTGAATGCCGTTTCAATATTTATGTTAAACGTAACTATTACTTTAGATATCATTTCTGACTTTGCCTGTTAAACTTTTAATATGTTTTCATATTTATAAATCAAGTATATACTCATGAGACCCTTGACAAGGATAGAGATCACCTCCGAACTTTGTTATAAAGCCTAGTTTATACGCTTGAAATTTTTCGTACGTACTTTCTTTTTCTTGTCTCTCGTTGGCCCATGGGAACTAATGGGTTGTTGAGAACCAATGTTAGAAAAGAGAAGTTCAGTGCGCGCGTAAAATTACTCCTAGTGGAAATGTGGCTCACATAGAAAGGCTGGCCGTCAATCAAAAAGTGGAGCAAAAAATTGCGAACATGGAGGCATCGATGACCTCATTTGACATCAGTTTCAGGCTCCTACGCGGTAATTTTGGTTGAACTGACGGCTTGGGAACCTGAAACTGCTGTCCAAAAAAAGTTCGAACATTTTGGCTTCTATTTTTGGTCCAGTCATTAACTGAAGTCAGCCTTCAAGCCTTCAGGGGATCTTAATTACAAGCTTCTGTTACGTCAGAATCTTGTGGAACGAAGTTGTGGACGTCATCAAAGCCTTAGTTTTTATCGATTTTCAATTCAAGATATTTTGGTGTTTCTGGACATCTTTTTATTTCTTTTTCTAGGGGCGTGTATAGACGCCAACCTTCCCTTCCCATTGTCGTGCGAGATCCCTGCCGCTGACCCGAGTAAATGCAAACAGGCGACCCTCATTGGTCCTGCAGTTCTGTGGGAGAGCGTTTGTCGCAAGACCTGCAAAGTTTGTTGAACCCAGGTACAAGATATGTCGAATGATTCACTGACTAATGCATTCAAAAGAATTGTGCCTTCACGAACGAGAGAAAGTGTTACGACGTTCCACCAACCTATGGTTGGTTAGGATTAGGGTTAGGATTAAGATAAAGCCTTGGGTGTGGCATTAAGGTCAGCTGCAAATCTTGTCATTACCTACAAGGTGGGGGACAATTTCGGATGAGTATTTGATGTTAGCTTGACGTCGCTCCATTGGCTAGATTTAATCAAACTAGACTTGTTCGGACACTTTCAGTGTGTAAGATATTCTAGTGATTGCACAACGGTTATAAATGATCTTCAATTAATGTGATTATTTTCTTTTTGTCTTTGTTAATCTTTTTTTTTTCCTTTTTTTTAATTAGGTTTTGTGAACTGCGGAGAAAACATCCTCGTTGAAAGTTCAAATGTTCTTCTGTCTTTTTGGTCGTGAATAAAACTTTTTGAAAACGTAACCTAGTTGTCCAATGTTTTGTTATCGGATCACAACGCACATCTCAACACAGCAGTAAAGATAGCAAAAAAGTCGGCTTGAAGAATGAGAATTGAAAACGTAATGGCTGCGGTACAAACGCGGGAAAGGCGAAAATGACAATGACTTTCGCACTTAGTGTGACTTATTGCTATGACTTATCGTGATGTTCATCAAGTTCGTCAATAAAAAGTTTCGTTAAGTAAAAAGTTGTTTAATTTGGTTAATCTCACTAAGAAATCATACAAAACAACGTTACATTGAGACATGAAGAACAATCAGTACAAAGTTAAATATGCCAAATAATGCCTAATGCTCGTGGAAACGCTCGCGTGTGCGTGTGTTTTTTGCATAATTGTCCGAAGGGAATGGAGTTCTTACCGAACAATCCATGCAACGTGGCAAAAAAGGTCTATTAATAGCGAGAAAAGTTTACTATGGAGGGTTTTTATATACTGCCTATCTTATCTTGGCTACAGCTTTACTAATGGCTGCTGAAACTTGTTGAATGGTCTTACTGTGCAATCAAGATTAGACCTCGTTGTTAAATGGCGGATACTGCGGAAGACGTAAGACACAACGAAGGAAAATGGCCCACCAGTGAAAGAAGAGCATGGACTCTCACTTTGTTTGTTGGTCTTTGGTTGTCATTTATGACAAGAACTGCCGGACCAGTAACAATGGTGGCATTAGCTAAGGAATTTAACTGGGACAAAGAAATCGAGGTACTCCTTTAAATTGTTTTAAATAAAGTCATTGAATTAAACTGATGAGGCTGAGCAGGGTATCAAGTGTTAATTAAATAAAAAGAATTAAATAAAAAGAATAACAATGACTTACGTCAGCTTGACCCTGTATACCATTGTCACCCCCATGAATGTATTATTATACATTCTGTAATATTCAATATTATCATAATACATGCAAAATATGTCAATATAGTCGGGATAAATGTGCAAAATAGAATTGATTAATTACCTGAACAGGAATATGCACCCTTGTTGCCTCTTGCTAAACTTTACTCCAACTACAAGTGGTTGGATATTTCCAGTACTGCCTACTCTGGGTGGAAAAAATTTAGTAACCCTATTTACAAGTATTTCAAATCAAAAAAGTATAGTTTTAGGTAAATTGGAAGTAGAATGTGAGAAAAAGATGAAAGTAGAACACACTGGTAAAACATTGTGGGTTGTACTGTGCATGCTTAGCTTTGGATTGTATTTCAAATTATTTGGATTGTGAGAAATGACAGTACTGTAGCTTATCAGCTATTCAAACACATGGTTGGGTAATACAGTATTACTGTGTAGCAAGAATGAAAACTGCACTTCTGGGAAGCTACATGTACAGTATGCCTTGGTATTCATGATTGAGCTTGATTACCTGTTGTTATTTAGGGCTCAATTCTTTCATCATATTTTTGGGGTTGTGGTATGACTCAGCTTGCTGGTGGATGGATAAGTGATATTTATGGTGGAGATAATGTCCTTTTCTTGACATGCACCGGTTGGATTTCCATTATGTTTTTTACACCCTTCATTATACGTTCCTCAGGAAATATCTTTCTGACCTCTTCAACTGTGTATTGGATTTTGAGGTTTATAGTGGGACTATGTCAAGGTGCCTTTCCTGGAGCTATGGCAAGCTTATTGGGGAAAAAACTGGAAACAAAGCAAAAGTCATCCACAAATGGAATAATTAATTCTGGAGCTTGTCTTGGGTAAGTAAAATTGATCTCGGTTTTTTTAAATTTTACGTGATTTTTTATTTTGACTTTGATATGGCAAGTGGTTGGATACTGTATGTCTGATGGGAAAACAGAGCAAATTTATCTGGAAAAAATTACCCTACAGTATTGTTATACCAAATGCAATACCCAGTTTTATCATTGAATTATGTATTGCACCGATCATTATAATTACAAATGATTTAATTATCAGGAAGAATTTAACCAGCAATTTTTTAAACTTTAATGATTGTCTCCAGGTAATGTTTGCCTTGCTGGGGACTTGCCCTCAAAACAACATCAGTGGTAGTTAAAGGAGCTGTAATATATTTGTGGTCAACTCTTTTTAATATTAGTTTCTTTCTTTGTAACTCCTGCAGATCTGTTGCTATTGGTGTCATTGGCTCATTGCTTTTAAATTACGTGGACTGGAGCAATGTTTTTTATTGCATTGGTGCTGTCGGCTTTATTTGGCTCTTCCTATGGAAGGTCTTGTTGCTAGGCAACAATGATTTGGAACATGTTCAACCAAACAATGTTCATGTGTTAGCCACAAGTAGAAATAAACTTATGTCTGTACCGTGGAGAAATATACTTTCACATCCTCCACTGTGGTAAGTTGTTTGCTGTACCTTAGACTGCTGATAGTCTAAATCTTCTTATAGAACATAATGTTTAAGTATGGAAGTATTATTCAATTGCGTTGCTTTATTTTGTTTTGTTTTTAGGGCAATGGCTTGTGCTGAGATTTCAATTGGAATTTGTTTTAATGTTTTATCAACCTGGCTTCCAATTTATTTTCATGATACATTTCCTCAGAGCAAAGTAAGCCAAGTTACCGTATTAAATGATTACTTTACTTCTTAATCAATCAACTCCTGCATCATCTCTTATACTTCCTTGACTTAGCATTCTCCTTTGACAATGCATGTGAGCTCCTGTTCCCCTGTAGAAACCAACCTTCATGAAATCCCATCAAACAGTTTATTAACCCATTAAAGTTAAAGTTTCTCTTTATTTATGCTGGATATCAGTGCATGGATGGCAATCTGACACCTTCTCTTAGTTGAATAAAAATTACTAGTACAGAACCAGCCATCATATAATCTAAAATGTCAGCTTAGACAGGAATTGTAGGCAGTTACTCATCTTATTTGTGAATAACTTAACTCTTTCCTGTCTGAGGACTCTCCCCTGGATGAGTAAAATTGTCTGGCATTAGTGAAATACTAAAGTCTCCATAGGTCGCTGAGGACCTATACAGACAGGAAGGAGTTAATCATTAATATTCATAATCTTGATTATCCAGACTCCCAATTATCCAGACTTATTTTGTGTCTCCTGAAGGTGCGGAATAGTTGAGGTTTGACTGTATTAGTACTGCTCTGTAGTGTGAAGCTGGGAGTTGAATGTACAACTTGATAGTAATTTTGGATTAGTTTGTGAGATTAAAGATATCTTTTTGTTATATTTCAGGGATGGATTTACAATGTCATTCCATGGCTTATTAACTCACCTTGTGCATTTATCTCTGGTATTTGGGCTGATAATTTATTCCACAGGGGTAAGTTAATGTTGGTTCACTTTTCCTAACATTCCCAGTCATATACAGTGGTCTTGGTATTATTAATACTCTTTCTCAATAGGTCCCCGTCTCTTATAGTCTCTGTGAAGTGAAAATTAAGTTATCTTATTCAAAAGAACTTTTGAAATTATTCTTGAACATCCTTTGCAGTTTTCCCATATTTCACTTTGTTATTGAGATTTGTTTGATATTTAAATAACTACTTGCATATGTCACACTGTATAACGAGTTATTGAGAAACCACACATACAGTATCATTGAAATTATTCTATTACATAAATCACCAGAAATTTTGTTTGTTTAGTGTCGAGACAAATGCACTCTCACTTACAGTTTCATGTGTCTTGGTTCAATAACTTCAACAATTTTCCTAATGTCACAACAAGTCATTACACAGTGTGACGTATGCAAGGTGTTATTTACATATCAAACAAATCTTAATATCTCAAGAGCAAAGTAAGATAAGAAAGAAGTGTGGAAAGTGCTCCCTTATAATTTCAAGAGTCCTTTGAAACAAGACCAACTTAATTTTCGTTCATAGGCATTTTAAATGGCTCACTCCAGTGCATGTTTACCACCTAAATGGTTCTTTTTCCCCCACTTCTTTTTAAGGTTACTCCATCACTTGCATACGGAAGTTCTTTAATGTAAGATATGTTACTTAATTTTATCGTTGCAACTGTCTTGTATTTTCTCCCAATTATGCCAGTATTTTGTATTTTTCTATCTGTGATTATTTTCATTTCAGTCTGAATTCTGTTACAATTTCTGTTTAATTCTTTCTCCATTTATCCCTGACTTTTACACAGGTTTTAGCTCAACTTGGTGCTGCAGGTTCTCTAGTACTACTCAGCCATGTTGATAAATTTCCTTCAGCTCTCATTCTAATGACCTTTGCCATTGGTATGACAGGATTCCATAATGCAGGAGTCATGGTAACTCCACAAGATATGGCACCTGAATATGCAGGTTCTGTGGCTGGGGTGACCAACACCATTGGATCATTTGTAGGTAAGTACACTATAATATACTTCACACAGCTCATCCCACCAGCTCATCGTTTGGCCATGCAGTGATGAGTGGTGTATTCAAGAAGCTATAAAATAGTTTATATGGCAAAAATTCTGGTCAGTAGTAAGTTCTTAATGATTTGAGTGAGTCCCAAATTAAGATTCCATGGATCTCTAATTGTTTGATCCTTGAACAAAAGTTACAACGTGCAGTAGTTAAGTTCTTCTTATGCACAAATGAGAAAAAGCAGGCCAAAAAAAACAAACTGTGTTAATTTTTCCCATGAATGATGACATTCATGATAAGTTAATGTACATCGCTGTGATCAGTTGGGTACAAAGAAAATCCAGTGTTACTACCTTTGTTTCCTCTGTATTCCTGGCTTGGTTAATGTCTACAAAAACATTATTAAACCCCTATCCCCTGTCTTTTAAACCCTTTATCAAAATCGATGGGTTTTAAATCACGATGTTTAACACTATGGCATGGAATATGTATGCCATATACAATAGTTTGCAGCCTCTACTAGTCTTACTGATTGTGCATACTTGCTAACCCTTTCGCATCTCGTTTGAGGCTTCTGCGTTTGAGGTTCCTGCGTTTGAGGATCCTCTCCAGCATCTCCCGCATTCTCATGACAGTGCCCAGCAAGCGATTTTAAAAAAAGACATAATAAAAAGAAAAACATTTATATAATAATAATAAATATAATTATATATATATATATATATATTTATATAATATATATAATATATAGCTCAAAAAGGCAGGCAGGCCCCGACCTGAGTCCACCACCGTAAATGGGGAAGTAGGTACGTTTTGTGAGGGGCAGATATCTTTCGTATAATAAATAGCCCTAACGTAAACCTTTGATATTTATTAGAAGTAAGATCTTGTGGGTTATACCTGGTTGATTTTATTTTAGTATTTATCTGTGCTTTTGGCCCGTGTACTCTGGACCGTCTTTACAATGAGTTATAACTTATGTTCGTAACTGACGCTGAAGACAGCCCGAGTACATGTGCCGAAAGCTCAGATATATATTAAAGTAAAATCAACACGGTGCAACCCACAAGTTCTTATTACTAATAAAGAGTAATTTCACCGTGAAAAGTTTCAAAGAACACCTTTGATATTTGTCCTGTTTTATTTCAGTATTCGGAGCCGTTTATTTCACTGGCCATTTCCTGAATGTGTTCCAAAGTTGGCCGTTGTATTTTAATCTTATCGCTGGCATTTGCACGTGTGGTTGCATACTGTTTTCTTGCTTTGGTTCGGCGAAAAAAATCACTTGAGAATCAATGACAACATCGAGGTAGACATGTTTTATTGAGATACATTGAACATTAGATTATGTCAAATACATGCAGTCAGTATACAGTAGATAGACAATAAATCATCCTAGTTATGAATACATAATTTCAGTGGATCAACGAATTATCAACGATCTATTTTACTCATACAAATAACAGGAATTTTTTATATAAAACTGTATAAAGTGTAAAATATATGTAACTTCCTAAGTTATAATTTTTTTCTAAACAGTTATTGTCTAACACAAAACCTTTATAAGTTTCGTGCTGCAGTGTAGAAGGCCAAATGGGAGCATTAATTCTAAAAAAAAGTAATTTTGGTTAAAACTTTGCCTAAAAATACGTAACTAGTTCATTTATTTTTAAAACTTTGCCGAAAAATACGTAACTGATTCTTATATTTTTGAAAATGGAAACTTCTGGGATAGCGTTAAGACTTTGGTTTGCACAACATGTTGTTCCGCAAAGATGTTATTTTGCGGTCTCAGGGTGACATTACGTAACCACTGAAGATTTTTATCGACATTGATAATACTGACATAGCTCTTCTAACCTTCAACTTAATTCCAACTCTCACCCTAGACTATCCCTAACTCTAACACTAACCCAAGTCCTAACACTTATCTTAACCTTAGATCAGCTTTAAATCGATTTAATTCGGATTTTACACGAAATATCAGGGTGAGGTTGGCGAAATAACCTTTTCTGTGGTATTGCTAACGACGTATGCATAGTTGAACAATTTCAGTGACGTCGCTTATGTTAGCATGGCACAACGCTATGTGTATATGTTAAATTACCTGCGATGTAAATTTTTTCATAATTTTTAATGATCACTTTTCTATATAATGATGTAATTGCTACTCCGAGTGACGAACCATACCGGACAAGTAGAGAAAACTCTACTTGGCCCGGCAGGGAT
>JBAHVQ010000032.1:331438-384027 GCA_036872915.1 Nanipora kamurai
GTAGAGTTTTCTCTACTTGTCCGGTATGGTTCGTCACTCGGAGTAGCAATTACATCATTATTCTTCACCCGAGTTCAACTTTTACTCTAGCCACTTTTCTATATATTTCCTAATTCCTTAATACAAACTGTAAAAGGTGTATTCATGGGTATTTTTTCACAAATGAATTTGGGTCACCTGTTTTCCACTGGTCTCCAGACCAATCTCTCCATTCTCGACCTCCGGATTCTCCACTGTGGTTGGATCTTTTCTGTGAATTTCAACTGTAAGAATGTAGAGATACGCTCCAAAGATACCACCAAGACTGCAGGCTATTGGTGGGACCCAAGCCCAGTGATTTCTTACTCTGAAAAGTTGATCACATTAAATTACACAGCGAATCTAAAGTACAAATGTGGTGTTTCGCTCCAAGTGGTGTTTGCATTTTAACTGAATGACAAAACATTTATTTCTTGCATTTTTTTGCGTTTTAACATAGTATTGCCAGGTCTAAAACACTTTTCCTACACGTAGGTACGGCAATCTGTCATTTCCCTAGGGATTGTTCGTTGGTCTGGCGTAACTTTGTCTTTCGGAAAATGTTCTGTCAATATTAGGAGGTTGAATTTTCGTTGAGTTTATATTTTGAAAGCGTCCAATCGGAAAAAGCTGGAAATGCCATATTTTATCTTCCTTTTTAAAGAAAAATTTCCTAAGACCCTCCCAAGTAAATTAACAGATCGAGTAAGTTTATACTATTTAAAAATTATCTCATCAGCGATGCTAGAATTCACTCATTTTTGCGTCATTCTCAACATGGGCATGGTCTAAGATCCAAACAAGCAGATTAGCTGTCAGGCGTTGATAAAGTTTGGGCATTTTAGACGTTCGATCAGTTCCGTGAACACCTTACAGAAGAAAGGGTTAGTATTACTGGTATAGACATACGTGAAGACATCTGGTCCCCATCCAGCCATTGCTGTAAAAATTCTTGGCGCCAGGTCTCTTGCCGGGTTTATCGCATAACCGCAGTTGAAGCCGAAGGTCATTCCAATCATGAACACGATGAAACCGATAATGAGAGGAGCCAGTCCTTTGTCTGGTTTACTGTCGTTCTTGCTGTCTACCACAGCAAAAATCAAAGCAACCAACATAGCTGTGCCGAAAAACTAAAAGGAAGGATATCAATGGTTTCAGGACAAGGAAAGAATTCACGTTAACTCCAGCTGACTTCGATTTGAATCCACGACAGATCAAACTGACAGGGAGTTCATACTTCCACCTTGAGCTCTCGCGAGGACAACACGGATCAAATGGGATCACCATGATACTATCACAGTATAATGACAATATTGATACGTAATATATCATACACGAGAAGGAGTGTGATTTCCAAACACCGAGAAGTGAGTTGAAAAACGAGACGATGGCCGAGTTTTTAACCAACTTCGAGGTGTTTTGGAAATCAGATCAAACATGAATTTCGGATGTATAATATGGCTACTCAAACGAATCCGTATTTAAGGAAAAAATCGAGTTTAAAGTTGTTGAAATTTTATGCTTATTAAAGTCACGTGTCCCTACACCGTCTCGGTACTGATTTCCTTTGTGTTTTCCTCATGAATGATTAATGAGTCTGAGAATGATATTTCAAAATACTTGTTCACTGCAGGATATCATACCTCGTGAAAAACTGGCATTAACGGATAGTTTCAGACAGAAATAAAAACGAGTGGGGTTAAAGTTTTAAATTTATCTTGGGTAGTGTACAATATACGTAATGTAGGTTGGAAGTATTAACGTAATATTTATTAGTTTGCTGCAGATTACCTGGTCCCAAAATCCAGTCATTGTGCGAACAAATTCCTGTGGATACGTGGCAAATATTCCTGCAGTTCCATTTTGTCCAAGGATTTGACGCTTCCCCCCATCAAATGCATTTATAGCATCTGAAAAAAAAGACATATGTTTTTAAAATCTTACCATATTTAGTGAATGAATTTCTGTAAATTTTTAAAATCAAACGTCTGTAATCACATCTGCTGGTCGCTTGAGCAATATCAGATTAAAACGAGCAGTATTGCATTATGACACGATAATATATTTCAGAACCATCCTCAGGGTATTATGAAACGATAAATTCACAATTAACCAATTGTGAATTTATCGTTTCATAACACGATAATATCGTGTTGAAATGATGATATACACGGGAGTATTTGCTGGCTGAAAAAATCACTGTTTACATATCCACTGATGTAGAAAATTTATGAAAAACTTTTCAAAAGAACCAAGACCTAAGCAAGCTTTTCATTCAGAACGAAATGTGTGTTGTAGGTGTTGTAATAGTGTTTTAAACGTTTGAACAGTTTAAATGTGACGAGTGATAACGTTGCCGCTACAGTGCTGGCGTATCCGCTAGCGTAGATAAACAGACTTAAGTAGTCGTCATTCTCTGTCTTGACGGATTCATCCTATTGTACAGACTTCTTATTTATTGTTAATAAATATTTATACGTTGTTATAAACCCGCGTTCTTTACATAGGTAATATTTGAAATACGACCAATATCTTCCACCAGTTCCGCGTTACAGAAATACTACTTGAAAATACGAGGTGAAGCAGAGATCTTTTTAATCAAATTTTCGGTTTTTAGAAACTGTAGGGAGAACTTATGCGAGTGATGTATAGCTTATCAAAGGAATCTGTAATTTGACAAAAAAGCGACGTCAAACTTTAACTTCTTGACAAACTTTATAAGCTCTTTAGTGCTCCTACCGACCTACCGTAGTATAATCCATAAACAAAAGCCGATGCTATAATACCGGCTATCATCTGGGCAGCTATGTAAATAGGTACTTTTCGTAGAGGCATCCGCCCAGCTGCGGCAACAGCAAGTGTAACAGCAGGATTGATGTGGGCACCTAGCGAAACAGAATCGAGAAAATGGGGATGCGTCAAGTTACATGCAACGAGCGAAGACTCTGGGTCGCACATTTCAGGATTAATCCAAAGGATAACACATAGGAGTTTTACGGACCTTCAGCAAACTGAACGGGAACGTGAAAAACGACGCCTTGGGCACAACAGAATTACCCAACCGAAACAAAGACAATGAATAGTATTTAGTCCTAAGAGTAATTGCAACGCCTTTCTCATTCTACACCAAACGTCACTTGAAGCATTTTCACGATTTCATGATGACCGTAACTCTTAGAGCGTTGAAAGCCGCGAGTTGAGTTTAACATTTTCCCATAGAACAGAATTCCTTTAGAAAGTTTCAAGCACTTGAGAGATCGAAAAACAAACTTTAGGTATCTAATAGGGTGTCAACGATCCGCGGTTTCTGTTAAATTCTAGAACATTGGTTGGTCATTCCTCGCCCTTACCAGCCAACTTTGCTAAAGGTTCGTAATATCATAGCGGGCAGTGGTGGCGGTATTAGGATAGTCCTAGGAGTGACCATGGTGGTGCTAGAGCTCACGGGAATGGATTCATGATGATGGCGCCATTGTGGTAACCATGTTACGGTGATTGTATCACGGGGATGACGACAGTGTCATGGTATTAGCTGTATTATGGTGGTGTGATGGACTGGTGGTGGTCATATTACGGCAAGTCATCATTTCCAGTTTTTACCTGCATTTACCTGATATTGAGCCTGCCCAGTACACACCAAATGTCACCGCCATACCCCAGGTGAAGTTGATGGACAGAAAGGTGCCGTATTGGCCTCGACTGAGCACATATTGAGCCACTGAAGCAATACCAAACACCTGAAAATTAAAATTGCGAGATCCACATGTTAACAAATTGACAAACAGACAACTGCCAGGAAAGCCAGCGGGCAAACAAGAACCCAGCTTCTGTTGACGTCGGAGACAAACAGCTAGTGAGCCATTGATCATAGTGATCAGTGAACAAGAGATAGAAACATGCTGCAATTAAAGTAAAGTTTCTTTATTTATGGCAGATAGCCTTATCAGCTACTTAAGCTGTTCTTTCTGGAGATCCAGCATGGGCCACCCATTATCCCGGCGAAAATGTGCAAAGTTTGGAGGAGTCAAGCTGGATAATATTCTTCTCACATGTGACGAAGGTGACCAATCAGACAACTTCAGGAAACCGGAATCCCAAACCTTGTCACAGAGTTGAGAGACGCGTGCACGACCACTGTGCCACCAGCAATCAAACAAACAAACAAACAAAATTAAATTTTGAGTACTCACCACAAGTATGAAAGTACCCATGAATTCTGCTAGAGCTTCATAAGCCCATTGAGGAATATCATACTTTAGTTTTTTCAAGTAACTCAGCTTGCTTCTAAATAGATATTATTGAATAACTCTAAATGCCATCGTACTAATAGGACACAATAACTTATAATTAACAAATAAAAAATTCTGTTGATTGCTGCACGACTGTGAAAATTGTGCTGTTTTTTGCTGAAAGTTTGTCCTGTCACTATATGTAAAAGTTCAAACAATCAAACAAGATTAATTACGAATAGTTTCTAGAAACATAAGTCACTCATGCCGGAAAAATGAGTTGAAGATGAGACATTTAAGGTATTTTTATGGGGGAGACGACGTCATTCATGTTTCTGTAATTCTACAGAGACACAAAATCTATCAGTGTTAGTCCTTGTTTTCAGTGGAACTGGAAGTCTTTTCTCGTCACCAAAGCTTTTTGGAATCTGACCGCAGCATTTTTTAATAATTATCATGGCTTAGTCTTTTAGACAGTATATATGTGGAACCAACACTTTACTCATCATAAGAGACTCCGTTATGCAAACTCAAGAGTCTCATCACTCATGAGAAGGTTCCGGCTTCGATCACCGACTGGGGCCTAAAAATCGTTTTCCTGAGGAAACGAGCAGGACAAACGTACTAATATCATCTGAAGTGACACCAAACTCTCGCACGAACAGCATTTGTGCACAACATTCAGGTCGTTTTTATTAGTTTCCCTGACTATTCATGTTAGCTCTTCCCGTGGGCGGAAACAGGAAAACTCAGACCAATCCCTCTACTTTCAACAGAGAATTTATGAATTCCATCCATATTCAAAAAGCAAAAAAAATGCCGAAAAAGCTAAGGTCCTCATGGTTAGTATTTTCAGTATTATCTTCTGGCAGTTTCCTCGTCCTTCTGGCTTTTTTTCACATCGTTCCACATTGCCTGAGCAACATTCTACTTTTATATCATTGTTTGGATCTTTCCTTGTGCATTTAATTATCAATCGGAATAGACACCAGAATAAGGAGGCTGTCACACTGAAGATCACTAAAGCCCCTTGTTATTTTATAATCTTGTTGTTATAATTAAGCTTGTTATATTACATTTGTAAATAAAGAGGAAAAACAGCTGAGATTAAATTGACTCAGGAGAGCCTCTTGAAAAACAGGACTTAAAAATAAGAACTTTGAACCTCAAAAAACTGTCCAGAATATCTTATTACCGTTCGACCAGATTTTAAATCCATCAGCCTATTGTGGACAATCGTGTTTTGTTGGGAATATTTTTTTGCTAGGGTATTTTTTGCGCATACAATAAGATCTTTTCGTTTACTGTCTGAGTCGAGAGGAAATTTAATGGAAAAAGATAAGGCGTCATCGTTTGGAAAAGTAGGATGTACAGGGTGTCATGCGCCATTGAAGTTATAGGTGACCGGATTAATGAAATTAAATAAAATCTTTCAGCCAAAGCCTCTTATACCCAGTAGTAGTCAAGCCAATTATCAACATACTAGTTGTAACTGTTAAAATAAATGTCTAGATATTTATAGGATTTACCCACTTGGATTGATGGGCAAAAAAAGATGATCTTAACAAAGCTTATGTGCTTGTGAGATAAATTTTAGTTTACACACGTGGAGCTTGTGTGATCGCATATGGAGCTTCTTGTGATTGTGAACAATATGTGAACGTTTGCCAAGTTCACTTCCCTAGAAATACGTATTCTTAGCCCAGCCGGGAACTGAAATCGGCCGGAACCATTGAGCATTGAGCCGACGAGACTCAGATGGTCTAACATTCACCTTAGTTCTGCATCTCAGTCTCGGTAGATTAATGGTTATTCTGTGTCACCGGTCAACGTAAAGTTGCAGGTTAAAAGGTCTGTTTTTTTTTTTGAAATTTAAACTCGAAAACCCTATCAGCGGCCTAAGCTGTTCTCCGTCGAGGTTCATTATAAGGGCCACCACTCCTCGCGGATTCAGTATTACTACAGGAGGGAACGAGAGTATTGGGAGAACACGTTTCACTCTCTGACGAAGGGCCTTAGCTCGAAAC
This sequence comes from Nanipora kamurai, assembly GCA_036872915.1. Lineage (NCBI taxonomy): Eukaryota > Metazoa > Cnidaria > Anthozoa > Scleralcyonacea > Helioporidae > Nanipora > Nanipora kamurai. The sequence goes on from JBAHVQ010000032.1 coordinate 337,713, forward strand.
GGTAGAATTTTATGACATAAGTTTGACAGTCTACCAACCTTTTAACGTTCTACGCTCCGCAGGACCTATTTTTACATCGTCTTGGAGGAAACCTGCGATGGTTGGTAGAGACAAACTAAACAACACTCATCTCGCATCTGACCAAGGTAACTTTGATCAGACAACAGCGTGGAGATGGTAACGGACCCTAGTAACAGAGGTGAGAGCATCGTGCACGGACTACCACTGGACTTTCAACACTCCCAAGATTCGGTCCTTGTCTGGAACATTTTTCGATACTTAGCTCATTTACTCAGATTACGTCTGAGCAGTAATTAGAAGGCGTTTCAAACCTTTTTGTTGCCATATCATTTGCCATACAGGCCACTATCTCAAAACGTTCGGTGAAACTTTGCGCCTTTTATCTTGTAGGAGTTAATAACAAGGGCGAGGACGAGAGCAGTGAATAAATAAATATGTTGTACTTTTAACTAAAAAGCCCGACAGAGCAGGTTAAAAGGGAAACGATTGAACCTTGTCCCGTTTGACAGCCTAAAACGAAGATCACACGGGATTTCACATTTTGCACGACAGTTTTGATATCGGTTACAAAGTGAACCTTCGCTCCACAGTCCATTATCCGTTTCATCTTCGTGTTGTGGGATTTAAATGACAAAGGATAATTTTGCTATCTTAAGAGAATCTGTCAAAGTCAAACCCTGCCATATTTTACAAAGATTATACCTTTCCGACATAAATAGCGGCTCAGTAAACTGTGGACCCTTACACCGCATTTGTGAGGATCTGTTTCGATTGTACGCATGCGTATTTGGCTCAAACTTACCTCTTCTGTATTCTTAGTTTATCTTTAATGACACCGTAGGCACCCAGCGGGCATGCTGGAACTGGGAAAGCCGATCGGTGCAGAAACATTTATCTCGGCATGTTTCCTACTTTTTACCAGACTAAAACGTGGGTCGCAGAACCGAGAAAGTGAAATTGTTTTTGAAAAAATGTTAAACCAGAACCATTCTTGCTTTTCAAGAAGCAAGTTTTCTTTTGTAATGTGTGTTTGCGTTCAACAAAACTTGGGAAGAATGAGATCCAGGATTCCTCGACGATGCAACCAGCTTCGATTCGATTCGGTCCATTCAATGGCTCAAGCCAGACGGTGAGAAACGAAACTTTCAGTTACATGACGTGAAGAAAACGACGACAATTTCAGGGTAGAATAATGAACGCAATAATTGGAAAAGAGTTCTAAATAATTACGGCATACGACGTTTCAAGAAAACTCGATTATATTAGCAACACGTGAATTCCCTATTCATAATCAATCGACGATCGGAAAGAGGACAGATTCTAAAGAGTGAACTGCTATATGAATAAGGCGGATCACGAAACTTTGTGGTGCACTACCCGTGACGTTATTTCATTTCAAACGTGTTTTCCGAACATATTTCACATGTTTGGCGCTGCGTCAAGACACAGGATCAACATGTCAATTAAATCACCCGTTATTACGCAGTAGCTCCCACAACATTTAGTTGCTATAGAAAATGTTTACACAAATTTTAGAATATTTAATTTTTTAATTTCTCCTTTACATTTTTGGTTACCTTTGTCAATCTTACCGCGCCGAAAAAACAGCGAGAAATTAGAGCCCTGACTCACTGGTATGAGCATCTGGTTTAGGTTTTTTGTCACAATTCACCAGATCTAGTGTAAAAATTGGTTTCAAACGCTAGTCTGAGTATCCATGGCTTTTGTTCTATACTGTGTACTGTGAGCATTGCTCCTTTCTTCAAACATTTCAGATTTTCGACGCCCGCGACATAACAGTTTACATTAAAACCAAGCTATGATTTCTGTGGTCAAAGACCTTCGAAATATACTCCCAGAGTTTATCAGGTCCTTTTCTCGTTAGTGCTAACGTGCTAGTCTAATAACTCAAAATTTTAAAACAATTTAGGTATTTAAAACTTGGAAATATGACTTATAGAAGGCAACGCAAATGAGTGGAACATGTTGACAAGACGCGAGAATATTCACTCCAACATTAGCTCTTATCCAAATTGACATCTAAAAGCTAAAGAAATATAAGTCTCAAGTAAGAGTATGTATCAATAAATTACCTCATTTTGGCTAGCTCTAGAGACAAACTACTCTTTCTGCGAATTTCCACTTGCTCTGCGTTCCGACTCTCAACCTTGAATAAACAAAATTAATGAATCTCGCTAGCATATGGATTAAATAACCCCTAAACTTTTATGGTATTGTTTAAGCTGTCCACAAATCCTTTGATATACCCACAAGTATCAGATTACTGTGTTTGTGTTGCACAAGTATATCCCTGATGAATGAGCTCAGCTGTTCTAAAAACATTAGTTTAGCTGGTATGGACAGCTGAAGAGAACTCAGGTGAAGGCAGTTGTTTGAGTTCGTTGGAGATTTTTCCCAATATCGATTCAAAACGATTCGCTGGATTGAATTTCATCCCTTTTAATGATAGACGGGAAATTGTGATGTCATTCTCCATATAGGTCATGTGATACTTTGGTATCTACCAAATTGCACGAGACTTAATACACGCAATACATTAGTTATGTCAATAATATACTTTTCGTTGAACTATGTCGTGAGAAATAAAAAAATATAAAAATCTTTTAGTAATACATATAAGCTGTCTCTAACTTAAAATACCAGTGTGCTAACATATTTTACAAAAAAAGCTATATCTTTACGCGTTTAATAACTTATATTTGATAAAATTATCCCCCGTTCAATATTAATGATGTTGTCTCTAAGCTTTATTACAAAATCAGCTGTTTACATAAAAAAATACGGGAGGTTTGAGAAACTGCCGGAACTTAGATCTGGAAAAACTGACGTTTCGAGCGAAGGTCGTTCACCGGAACTGCCTGCGTAGCACTCCACGTTTATAGCGTTGTTGAAATGTAATGTTTTTTAAATCTCAAGAAAGAGTTCTTCTGTCTTTGTCTGGTAGGTAAAGCTAAACTTCACTGCAATTCACCAGTGGTTTGATAATATCAGCACATTGTTAATACCAAGAAAATGATTAGCAAGTCTTTCAAAATTAGTGAAGAATTTCGAGAATATAGTAATCTATACTTAATACCATATTTCACAATACCTGTTGCAAATGCGATCAAGTTGAAGTGCATCCAATTTTCCTTTACTGTTTTTAATCGCTTAATGAGATTGCGTTCTTCAGATAACTGAAGTCATAAACCACGACTTTCGTGTGACGGAACGTACGTGTTCACTTCACTAAGGGCAATAAAACCATCAGATAGATTGTCCATCTTAGTGAACGCAATGGAAAGAGCAAATATACGTTCATTCTCTGACGACACGATTACGAAACAGCGCAATGGCACAATGTAACAAGCAAGTGCATGAGAAAATCAATACTACTGTTGTTCGCGGAGGGACGTCTTTTTGGTGTTTTGTTTGTCAACACAAACAATTGTCCGAGGCGGCCGCAATTTGGTGCTTGACAATCCACTTCGCACAGTATTTCTATCGATGAGATATCACAATCACCAATTACAACTCAAGCTGATCTGGTTTGAAGTTTTTGTGGTTTTAAGTATAATGCTATTTTGCAGTTGCCTCAAACAAGAGAGACGTTGTCCAAAAATGGTGCAAGTGAAAATATATTATTAACTTAAATTCTACTTTATTTCATAAACTTTAATAAGTTTTAAAGGTACAATTTATCAAGCAGGTAGCCTTTAGTGCAGCCTCGCACATTCGATACTTTGTTTTCCTAGACGTCACACGTTTTTCCTTGGCAAAAGTTTACGTGTTCACGCCATGCGCGCGGAGCAACTTGGCGCGTTTTTACTTCGCAAGATGCCTTGTTCAGAGGGTAGTCAGCATTTGAAAAAATATTATTTCAATAAAGAGTTCAAGTGTTTGGGCACGGTATGAAAACACAAAAAATCAACTGAATCTCAAAGGGCGAAGCGCCAACATATTTATTGCTTTCGAATCTCGTCGGAGTCCAACATGCCGATCGTGTTACTATTACCATGCACATCCGGAATCTCGAGCCATTGTTAATTAGATATTTTGATTTTAAGATTAAGATAAATCGTTCACGGGAGTTTGATGAAGCGTCAAACTTTATTTTCATCACTGATCAAACACCAGTGTTCGATCTTTCGTTATCTGGTGTTTTACTGGCATATCAAGCCCCAAACAGGTTACAGAGAACGTTGCTCTGATTGAGAAAAAATCTCATGAATTGTTTATGAATTTGAGAAGGAAATTTGTTAGCTTGTGTGCTCAGCAACAATATTTGACAAGGAATCGCGTGACGTACATAGCTTATAGCATTTTTTGACGAGAGCTCCGCGTTCATTATCGAATGATTTTATAGCATTTGTGGCAATGCAGAAAGGTAGATCTTGGATTTTTCAAGGTTTTAGAGCATTGAAGTCGAGATTTAGAGGCATCGAGATCAGAACGGAAATAAACTAAGAATATAAAGGCGACGAGCACAAAACAAAAATGTGCAGAATGAAACGCCAGCATAACGAACTGCTTGAAGTCGAGGAGGTCTTTGATTACCATTTGGGCTGCTAATGAAGTGCTAAAAATTTTTTATGAAATAAATCCGGTTTGTCTTCTAAGCTCATCTACGAGCGGAAAATATTTGCGCATTCGTATGCACAGGAAAATAAGACTTGAGAAGTAAATTTGCAGGAGGAAAAAAAAACAACAAACCAAAACAATTTTTTTATCGTACACAAGATCAGAACAAGCAGTGCTACAAAAGAAATTACATATGAATACATGGCAAGTTGTACGCGGGGCTAACGTTTTATACAACGAGATGTTATATTGGAATGGTGGAATATCGAACTCGAGAATTGTTCGATTTCTTATTGAAGTTCTCCCTGATGGTGAATGCGTCAGCAGTACTATAACTTTATTAGTTGTTGCATATCATTATAACAACAATACTCTCTTGAATTAAAGTCTCTACTTTAAACTACTATAAATAGTTATATAACGAAGGAGTGATGTGATAAGATATACAAGTTATCCTTAAAACATTGGATGATTTAATAAAGTCAACAAGAAAGCCTGTTCAATGTGTTGATGAACCGCACTTACTTTCCTTGCCGCGGAATTTAAGGTTGTGAATGACTTTGCACAAGTGTTTAGATGAACTGTCATAATTTACAAATGCGGGATTAAGCTGGCGCGGCCCCAAATGCAGGGTTTCCGGTTGGTTGGCCATAGCAACTGTGTGTTAATACAATACATATCTGTCCAAATAAGAAATGCTAGGTCCATCGATGAAATCAATTTTACTTATTTCTTAGTGGAGTAATCAACGGCCATAAATGCAATGGCATTTGCAACGACATGGCGTCGAGCACAACCTGTTTTTAGGATGTATAATACTTCTAACCCGAAGTTAGTGATGTCCAAGCGACACTTTCGGGGTCAGCTTTCGTCATCAACTGAGCACTACACACGGAAAAGCTCAGGTCCCACGGCCCTTGCCAACAATGCCCCGTCCATAATCCACTTCTTGAAAATTCTGTCTTTAAGTGTTTTCTATTTACTGTGGGTTGCTGTGGTATATTATCAGATTAGCCCTCTTGCGAAAGTTTAGTCCAAACAAAATTTTTGGGCATTTCCTTCTGACTCACGAATACGTATTTCAAATTTTTTCGAACGACAAAGAACAAGAAAATTCGAAATGAAAATGTTACGTCGCGAAAAATGTCGTCTAATTTACACAGTTTAGGAAATATCATGTAAACTGATGCTAATATGTAACCACAAATATTAAAACATCAGAATATCACAAAATAAATACGGAACTGATTTTTATCTTAAACCCTGATAAAATTACAAGAGGAATATAAAAGCCCAGCAAAGTATCTTCACGAAAGCCATCGAGTCGGACACAGAAGTAAAATCATAATATTTAATAAAGTTCTAATGTTTCGTTGTTATCATACGAAAAAGTTATCATTGTTATCATTACGAGAAAGTCTACTCATTCACAATCTTAAACCCTCTTTAAATGCCAATATTGGCTAAGCACCACTTTTCCTTTTATAATTTCTTCTTTCACTCTTCCGTGTTGTTAGTGTTTCTCATACCTGTAACTTTTATTTTTAGTTCGTCCTGTGATTGGTTAATGGATGATTATTACAACTCTGTAACTATATACTTAGGCTTTGGGCAGTTATGTAAATTATTCTCTGAACATGTGATGATAACGAAACGTTAGAACTTTATTAAATATTATGATTTTACTTCTTTGTCCAACTCGATGGCTTTCGTAAAGATATTTTGCTGGGCTTTGATATTCCTCTTGAGATTACGTTTTAAACCTGGTCAATCCATAGTTGATAAAATTACAGCTTGAAGGGTAGCTAGAATTTCAAGTATCAAAACAGTGCTAAGAGAATGATCAAAACATTTTCCAACAGGAAAAAGTGACGCGTAAAATTCTGGACATTCTAGAAAATTTAAGATTCACGTTCGTGCGCCATAAGACAAAGGGAAGGCGAAAGTAAAATTCTTTTTGAATAGAATATAACAAAGAAGGGGAGTTTTCTTGTTAAACTAAAACAGAAAAGAGCCCTCATGGCTTTAAATAGCAAAACGCAAGGTGATGAGTAGCTGAAAAACTCAAATAAGAAAACAAAAATAGAAATGTTGACCTCTCTTAATAGGCGCGGTCTTTAACATAATCCAAGGCTTAAACAAGCTAAATCCGAGGCTAAAACAAGCGGCGAACACTCATATTAAATATCTACTATGAAGTTGCTCGTGATGTTCTCTAAGACTTGTAACCTCAGCGAACTATAGTATTTCCGTTGCGCAGAAGTCCTCTGGTTAATGGAGAAACTGCGCAAAGGCCGCATTTTACTACTGTCGGAAGTTCACATAACTGAGTGAAAATAGCGTCGTCTTAAAACCGAAAAAAAAAGTGTTAATGAAATCACCAATGTTGCCAAGATCTCTTCAAATACATGGGTGACCTCATCTTATAACAACTAGATTATAGATGTCCGTTTAAGAATTGGCAAAACGCGTTATATTTGGAGCTTCATCGTGGGTCGTCAATTTGATTTAGCTGCATGATACTCCAAACTGTGTTTATATGCAAGCTGACAAATGCTCACCCTGAGAATATGTTTATTTGAATAAAATAGAGACAAAAGTTCTATTTCTTTCTCGGGGCTTGTATATTTAATTTTTTCTTCATGCACCGAATGTACTGAAACTAAAACTAAAAATAGAGTATACAGTTCACGGGCGATTACTTTGAGATTTTCAACCAAACCTGGATGAAATGCCAGCTGAAGTTCACGCAAAAATCTCTCAAAAAATTCTCGCGACTTCACAACGACAACTTCAGCCCTGTAGCTTTCAATATCTTGAGAACATCAAAGCGTCAGATTGCATGAACAGGGTTATAAAGTGAACAGGCTATTTTTGGCCATCTTGGGATCTAAAAAAACACAAGCCGGCTATTTCGGGGGATCGGAAAAAACGCAAACTTTACTGTTACCGTCAAGGAGTTAATTTAAATCCAGAAGGAGTTGTTCTGAAACTGTGATATAAAAGTAGACTGCTACGTAAGCCGTGTTGAAAGATCGCATATAAGGACCAAAAGCGTCAGGAGAATTGCCGAGAATTTAAGATCGTTAAAATAAAGGTCACTTTTACCATCTTAAATTTTCAGAAATTCCCTGACCCTTTTGCCATTATTCTGAAACAAGATTCGGTACAAAATAACTCCTTTCGGAGTTAAACGAATTCCTTGGAAACATGTACTGAGTAACTAAGTTTGTCACAATAAGAGAGAAAATAAGGTGACGCGACCCCACCATGCAGCGCTGCGTATAATTCATTACAATCGCGAGGTTAAAATTTCCATTCAAGGGCTCCTTTATGTCTTTCCCGGCAATAACTCTCCCTTTGACTAGTAAAATAATCTGGCTTTAGCCAGTAAAATAATAAAAGTTCCACACCGACGGGGAAGAGTTGAACGGCAGAGTTAATTTTGTTTGTAAAGTTTCTTCAGCCAATCTTTACCTCGCGTTTTACTTTTTAAATTTATTTTGGTTACTTTATGCTTTATTTCAATGCGAGAATTATTTTTTCTTGTAATATTCAGTGGAAAAAGAACTTAACCTTCGCCAACCGTTTTTCGTTCGGCATACGAGGGTGAAACTTAAAGTTTCTAATATTTCGTTGCTTCCGTAGTGACTTGCATGATTTTTCGTGTGATTTCCCATTTACAATTCACATTTACATCTACAATTCACAGTAAATTTAAACTAAATTTATTTACAGTTCAAGTTGAATTTTGTATCGGTTATGTTACCACGCTTGCCTTTAAAAACGTGTTCCATTTTGCCGGAGGTCTAGGGAATCTCACAGTTACTCTTGGATCGCCTATCCACTTGACACTGCCAACAGAAATGCCAATTTTGAATTTCGCACTGGTTTCATTTTCTGTGTGGGTTGTTCAAAATAAATAAACCCATAATTTTGTAAGGGAACCTTTGTGATGTCGTCTTCCTCTTCTTTTAGAAGGGCACCATGTGTACCATATTCACTTGAATTATCTTAGCACTACATCCTAACTTGCCTCAGAAGTTTTTAATTTCTTTGTTGGCCTTTGGTAAGGGTTCTCTTGAGACTCTGATGTTTTCTCTGTGTTACGATCCTCTGTTTCTGGTGACGTTTTATCTGATTTTTGCAAGTTATTGTTGATTAAACTGTCTTCTGCACAAGGCATCAATGCTGTTAAATAAGGTAATGGAGCTGGCTCGTTGAGCATCACTGAGTAAAAAAAGAGAACAAGCAAGAATGTTTGCAAAAAAAAAGTTGATTCAGTGCAGCTTAAACTATAACTCGTTCAGCAGAGCACTGGCTTTCAGGATGAATTTTTCCTGACAGGGCTTTTGATCCTAAGTATTGACTTGAAAATGACTTTTCTACTGCAGCATGTCTGGTTTTTTTCCTCATACTGTTGCAACAAGTCTGATGATTTCTTTTACATATTACAGGGCCACTTGGAACAGCAGCCATTGCCATAACTACTTACATAAATAATTATTTGCTTCTGTGCAATTTTTGACAATGGGTTCAGAAATTGAGGTCTTTGCCATGAACCTAAATCAAAATGAAACAATTTCATATTTTAACCCAATGTACTCAACATTTTAAAAACCTTGATCATTTACCCATACTTACTTAGCAAGTCCAGCCTCAACATCTCTTCTCTGAGCAGCATACTTGTCTCGACGTAATTCATATTCCTCAGCTTCTTTCCGGTAAGTCTAAAGCAGTTTTATGTACAGCACTTTTAAATTAAAACAAATGGTCCTTCATGATTAGTCAGTTACATCAAAAAAATCCCTGGGTAAATGCTCAGAAAAGGAAAGTATTTATAATCATCATCACCGAAATCTTCAATTCATTCTGGTGACAGTATAGGTTAGATGCCCTAAATACTAGTCCCTACTTTTCCTCTCAGCTTGAGGGGGGCACATGTCCAGCAACAAAGTGAGTGTGTGTTATAACTGATACATATTATATTAATAGAAAGCTATACCATACAGTTCTACCACACACGTTACCCTGGGTCACTTGTTACATTGATTAGACTAGAGATATAGTGAGGTTCCAGTGTTTACCAGTTGATACTACAAGTTTTCTACCTTTTTGGAAAACATTTTGGTGAAAATAAGATTACTGTACTCTTGAACAATACTGGTACTACTGAACAATATTGGAACTTTGTTCAATAAATATAGATTAATCTTCAGTTTAAAGCAGGTAAAGAAGCCAAGTAGTTTGTACCTGGAATACAGTACCTGATATCTATTCTCTAGTCATATTATATTGTAGCTGTTGGTTTCCTTTTTATGAAGTTTTCTCCTATTTGTTTACTGTATCATCAAATTACACTGAAACTCCAACAAGTTGCATTAATTTGAGAACTTACTAGTGTTTTCACATAAGTATGTGGATCAGGAAAAGCTGGTAAGTGGTTTGGAACATACGGTGGCTGTGTTTCTTTGGTTCCTGATTGCATAGGTTTGGGGGGCTGAAATGATCGACCATGAGAAGCTAAACAAGTGAAACAGACCGACAGGTTATGCTCTTTATCTTTGTAAAATGTTTTAACTACACAAAAATATGACCAACTACAGGACAGGATGATGGTACAGTACAAGTGTGAGTAACCTGGTATTAGATAGGTGAGAGAGCAGAATCTCTGTTATCGCTTGCTGTTATAAGATATGCAATTCAGGCAAAGGGGTCATGTCTGCTGTTTTTACCATTTGGTCCCACTTTTCTGGTCACAAAACAAAACAAATATTCAACTGAAAGCTCTACTCTAATTATTACTATTAACTATGAAGCACCTCGTCAATGTTTTGGCTGAGTAAGGCTTTGTTTGTCAAAAAGAACAGAGACATGATAGCAATTACCTTGGTACATTTTTGGAAGTATAAATGACACCATTTCAACCGAAAACATACCTAGGTTTGTGCTTGGTTAGAATGGCATCACTTATATTTCCATAACAGATCAAAGACCAGTAAGTGGTATTTTTATTTGTTAAACAGATGCAAAGAGGCCATTTTAATACATACGTTTAGAAACATGATATTTGCTGGTACAACTTGTGTTCACCTTCAGCTCATCGACATCAATACCTGTAACAAAAGAAGTCAGTCAAAAGAAAGTCTGGAAATCTATTTGGCTGAGATATTCTTCAGTTCTGACCTAACAGTAACAGTAACAGACATAATCACTTAAAATATCATTCAATTTACAGCTATACGAACCCATTTCAACCAATGCCAACCTAACGTCGTTCAAGGTTGGTTTAGATCTTCCAGCCAGTTCGCAGATTGCCAAGGAACTTCTGCCTATTTCACTCAAGTCTAAGAATATCAAAATACCGATTTCAAAAGTGATTTAACGTGACAAACAAACAACCTGCAAAATACGGAAAAAAAGCCAGATTTGTCCCTTACAACTCTGAATCATTTCCGTGAGTGTTTCTATTGCTTGTCTAGTGACAGCACCAAACCCCTTCTCTAAACACAAAGCGCCAATTGAAGCTTTTAAATATTTCCTATGAACATTCGATGAATCCACCATCTTTGTTTCGATAGAACAGATCAAAAAGCTTCCCTTCGGGGCAAGGGAGAGGGGGCATGCCGTGCTATTTTTACAGCATCAGACATTTAATTTGGTGAAACGATTTGTATAGGCACTTAGTTTTGAAAGGCTATTTGAAAGTAATTTTTTTTGTTCTTAACATTCGTTGTTGTGAAATTTTATTGACTGAAATTACATCTAAATTTAAGACATTTAAATTTTAACGCACTCCCCCTTGCGTTATCTATCGTTTGCCCCCTTCTGTTCGGCGGGAGAAAACGTTGTCGACTTAAAAAACCTGGAACTTGAGTTTTTTCTTTTGACTTTTGGTCTTTAGCTTTCGATTTCAAGAGTGGAGTACTATCATTGCCACTACCATTCTAGAGAGTTTTTGTCGTGTTGAACCAGGAACAAAGTTTTCAAGGAAACAAATACTACAAGAAACCTCTTTGAATGAAGCAATGGACGTCGTGCAAACATGTCACGCGAGTAAAAGAAAACAAGAGTGTTTGTATAACGGTTCAGTACATCGGAACGCAGACACAGAAGCATTAAATCCGGTGAGAAAAATATTTTTATGAATTAAAGTGAAGCACGATCAGTCAAAGGTGTGCAATTTAATCAAACAAATTGTTTCACTTCATTGGTGACTCCTTAAGTATTTTTCAATAAGAGTTTGTGAGTGGTGTTTTTGAACTTCGTTTTCCGGCGAGGACTAAAGGTGACAGGGTTTGACCTAGAAATAAGGTATTAGTCAAACTATTCTGAAGGAATTAGGTATCTGTGTATACAAGTACTATATTTTGTCGAAGAACTTCCACAGACATAGTCACGTATGCCGGCGCCATTTCGGTCTCGTTTTAATTTGCTGACAATTGAAACTCTGTGTAAAGTCTAGCATTTTGTCTTTTCAGAAAAAACAGCGTGTTGGAGGCAACTTTGTCCATGGAAATGCTGAAATTCAACCTCAGCTTCCTGTTATGCTAAATGGTCACAGCATAGTGAATGGTTGTCAGAAGGCCAACATGGCTAGTGTGGAAGAAGTGAAAGCTGAAATTGAAGGCAACATGTCAGAACCAATGGAATGTGCTGAGGAAATGAATAGTAGGAATGTTGAAGTTAATGGCAATGAACCATCTTTTAACTCAAAACTTTGTCCTCATGGTCATTTGAATACCTGCACCACCTACCAGTAAGTTAATTGATGTGATCCTGTAGAGATTAATGTCACTATGGTAACAGTGAAGTGAAAAATAGTTGGCTGTTAGTTTGCAGTGTAAAAAATGTATTAATTTCTTTAGGTGGATCATCCAAGTACCATTACATGTTATTTGGTAGCCAATCCTATAGCCACATTGCTCCTAGCCACCAACAAATTTAAGACTATTTTTGACCATAAAGTCAACTAAAATCATTCATGCTGCTTAATTCTTTGACCCATTGATGATGGCTGAAATGCTAAAACAATCCTTTTATTACCTTTCTCCCTCTAATTACTGACATTTTATTGTTGAAAAGGAAGCCCCCTGGTGATGGTGGGTAAAATATATGTTAAATGTTTGAACCATGTTGAACCATTGTTAAGATAATCTGTCAAACAATTTTAAGGCCATTAATTCTATTTGATTAACATACTACTTACAAAGTCAGAGCACCTTAGTCACAATGTCCTTGTATAACATGTTAAAGTTTTGATATGCTATAATATTCAAAGATGCAAATACTGTTATTTGTATAGTATTTACCCTGATTACTGTATGTAAAATTAGTTGAAACAGTCAATCCATGCGCTTTAAAACTGTTCCTGTATCTTATACTAAATGCTGGACACAACTTTGGTTCATATGGGAGCTTGGTATATATCAGACAACTGGTTCTCAATGGTTAGAGAATCTCACTGGTCATCAGAAGGTACCAGGTTTGTTTCCTGTGTAAAGCTCAGAAATTGTTTTTCTGAGATAATGAGCTTGACAAACGTTTGCTAATAGTCTTTTATTATATGTTGAAATAAATACGTAAAAAGTTTTCATATCTGTCCTATTACCTGTAATGCCTTGACATCATAATTATGTGAGTTTGATAATATTGATACAAGTTTTTGTTATTTTTTGTAGTGTTCCCTGTCGATATCCTCGTATGTATTGCCATCCTGGAGGTATTATAGAAGACCGTCTTCAAGTATATCATGGCTTCTGAGTTCAGGATTAAAGAATTCACTGGTACAATTACCTTTATTCTGATGCGAAAACTCCAAGTGTCAACACGTATTTAGAAAAAGAGAACTAAAGGTTATTAATTAATAGTGAATAAACTGTATAGTTTTTACTCTGAATTTGCTGAGGCAAATGTACCTTAGTATATTTCTACATACTGGTATTAGAGTGCTGTTTAGAGCACAGGATGTTTTTGGTGACAAGTAAAATGTTGTGTTTAAACCTGCAGTTTCAATTTTACTGTTGTCAGTTCCATTTACTTAAAAAAATGTGATCAAGACTGATGTTATATCACATCTTAGCAACTTGTGAGCTCTCAAAACCCAAAGAGCTTCACTAGCTTGAGTCACATCCAACTGTCTAAATATTAAGAGTAGAACTTCTTCCAGGTAGGGTGAAAAGCACTGCTCTTCTCAAATGTTTGTGTAACAGAGACACTGCACATTTGATATGATGAGGAATACTATGACTCTGTTTTCCCATTCATTTATATTGTAAATTATTAACTATCTCATGGCCAAATTCTCAAGAGAACTGCCAGTATGCACAAACAGTATTAATACTCTAGAGATAAAATGACAAAGGATTTCACAAGGCTGAATGTTTTACATTACAAGAAACTTAAAAAATCAGCAAATTTACAACTAAACCTTTTTATTTTTTCCAAATGAATTGTGTAAACTATAAATGGCAAGGGATGTAAGCTGTTTCTCAACTGAGAAACAGCTTACATCAATTATTTTTGATACTGGTTACCTTAAAGAATACCTGAGGAAACCTGCCCCAACTAGTTCAACACTTGAAAAGAAAAGTGAGTTATTATATTTTTAAGTTATGTATATACATCTCACAAATAAAGACAAATGTTTAGCTTTTGCTACTCTAAATGGCAACAGCTAAACATTTGTTTCTATTTGTGTTATTTTCACTCTACCTGTGGTGGTATTGAGTGCTCTATTTATTCAAGTCGCTTGTGTAGCTTTTCAGTTATATTTTGTTGGATAGGCAAGAATAGCTACTTATAGTTTACAATTCATAGAATTTAAAACTGAGAAATGCCTTTCTTTATTGATCCTTTTTTTTTGGAGTGTGATATTACCAGTGGGCAAGTTCTCTAGATACATTAAAAAAAAACCAATAGCTGTTCACAAATGAGTAAGTTTTGTGAAAAGCCATGACATGTAAAGATTTCTTTTCAGGATGTCAAAGAAATGGCAAGTTTGGTCATCAACTTGTTTCAGGAAATCATCCTCCCTTTTCATCAATTGTTATTACTGAAATGTCAGCTTTTTTCTGGGATGATATACAGTATAGATTAAAAAACAGGTCATTTTTATCTGTTTTTCTCAATCACTAACCTTTGTTTCTGGCAGAGAAATTGTTTAATTGTCAAGGATTTTTTTCAGGAATTGCTTTTAACCAGTCTTATTTGCAGCAAAAACATGATAGCCTTTCATATCAACCATTTACTTATGTCATCACCATAAAACTTTTAAATGAAGTGCCATATAAAATCAAGATAGGATTGAGATATTGCATAAAATAACTTTAAAATTGCTAAATTTGTTGTTATTTCTTTCAACATCATCAGAGTGATAAAGTTAGCATTACCATAGGTTAACGGTATATATGCTACAGTTGAAATTTTAAATATTAATCTATAAGATTATCAATGGTCAAACTTCCACTACAGTTGAAATTTTAAATATTAATCTACAAGATTACCAATGGTGAAATTGTTGATAATAAACGGTCCAATTTTTAAATTTTGCAATCCGTTGTTGCTTACCCTAGTGTTACCGTCACACCAACTTTTACTAGCCCACTTATCACACACATACTCACCCATCTATACCAGTCAGCAATTGCCCTTTACACCTTTATCCAAACTACCTCAGCAAATACTTCTTCGTGTATTTGTTTCTATCCAGTCATGTCCAGAACAGCTCCACACCTCCCCCCACCCCCTACTCATTACCCATATCTCTATCCCCTCCCAACCATAACCATAAAATCCTAACCACTATTTTTTTCCACCATGCAATAACTCACAGATTCTGTTCATTGTTCTTCTCTTTTTATGTAGAACCATCCTTGTTGGTAGGTTGTGTTCCCATTGTCAGTTACTTGGTTGTCATGACTACTAGTATTAACCACATCATTCTTCTTATTTATTAGGTTTAATTGCCTAATCACCGTCACTTTTTGTCCAGCTCATGTTAAAGATCTGTTTACCGTCGGTAAGTGTAGTGGTTATTTAATTTGAAAATAAAGCTTCAGTAAATTGGAAGACAAAATCTTGTGATAATGATTGAATTGGTAGATGAAGAGATCTGCTTTCCAAAGACTGCGATTAGTAATGAACCTAAGGAGACCTTCAATGATCGTTCGAGGTTCTTGTCCAAAGCAACACTAAACTAATCACGAGATTTTTTCTTGAAGTTTCGTTGAAATATCAGGAGTAATAATAATACCTGCTGTCTTGAAACACCATCTTGTGTAATGGAAGATAATAGGGACCTTAAGATCTACGACGTCAACTTCCACGACGGCATCCTTCAAAATTTCATCATTTAGAGAAACCACGGACGATTAATTAACCACCGCCACTGATACTGGTCGTTTGTTTTATGACTTCTAAAACTGTCCAGTTTTCCTAAAACGACTGTAGTCTGGTGTTAAAATTAATCTTGTGCTACAGTTTTTGTCCCTTTCTGAGCTGAAGTCGTCCTGAAGACGTGAGAAGAACGACGGCGCGGTGTGTAGAATTCTCTGTATTATTTATTTTGAATGAAAAATTCTTCTGTTTAGAGGACGCCGTCGTTGAAGTTGCCGTCGTAGATCTTACGGTCCCTATTGTATCTCCACGTGCGGTCTGTTGGTATTTTGACATAATTAAGCTGAAGAGCTTTACTGGCTAGGTGGCTGAAACAATTTGTTAACAATATTACCGGCCGAGATACTGTACACAGTGTGCGTGTGAAAGCTTGGTTTATCACAAACAACATGTGCACGTTCATCAAGCTCCTTTCACCAGAAAAACGATTTCTGAACCTCAGACGAGTATTGAACCTGCAGCCTTCTTAAGTTTGGTGAGACGCACTGACCATTTAGCTTCCAAGACTAAAGTTAGGGAGTCACACTGTACAACCCTGGTACAACCCTGCCAGATATACTCCGCATGCTGTCTTATCAAACGACAGGCGAACGCCCGTCAAGCCCTCAATACCAAAAAAAAAAACGATTTCTGAGGCCTAGACGGAGTCGTACCCGCAACCTTCTGATGACTGTTAAGATGCTCCAACCATTGAGCTACCAAGGCTCGGGTGGTGAGCTAAGGTGCAGGTTCTTCATATGTGCAACCTGGGAAGATCTGAATGCTGAACAGAAATTTTGGTGCATGTGGGAGCTTGGTGTATTTCAGACGGTAAGCGAACGCCAGAAACCCTTTTTCTTAAATTGAGGACTTCACGGGCGTTCGCTTGTCGTCTGAAATACACCAGTCTCCCACATGCAAAGAATCTGTGTTTAGCCGAGACATACTGTGTAATGTGTGCCCAAAGTTGTCACAAGGTCTTTCCCATGGTTTCTGAGAGTCAAGGTTTCGGAGATGTAGTCCCCCCTTAAAACGAATATCATGTCAATTACTTTATGTAATTTATGTAATATGGTGGACCAAACAAATCAAGGACACTAGATCAGGCTTTAATTCTAACTAAGTCGATAAAAGAGACTAAACTCTAACATCAAACCTTGACCGTGGAATGCAGGGAAACGATGTAAGATGACTGACTTTGCCACATCCTTATAAAAAAGCAAAAATGCTGGCTAATTTTATCTCTTTATGCGATATTTTCTACAGTTCACATCTTGTCACCTGCTATTACAAACATTAAACAAAGTACAACCCACCTGTCGCGCGTCGCTTTTGCCTTTTTCCAAACAAACCTGAAGATGCATAAGTTGGTAAATGTTAGAATGAATGTTGAGAATATTGTCTGAAATTGGAACGGGAACAGTTTTATGACCAGAATCTTCAAAATCATATGCTGGGCTGTGATATTCCTAACAAGATTACGCTTTCCGCCTGGTTCTTCAATTGCCACTCCAAGAACTCAATCGGAATATCATCTGGTAACCAACGACGAGAATTACCCAGCCTCCCATCCAGTGTTTTTAAATTTAGTTGCCAAATTAGGTTTGCCTTTCTTTTGAGCGTTGAGTCCTGGGAAAGTTTTTGAAGTTGGTTATTTTTACATCGATGAGTGGATATCTAAGCTAGAAAAAATGGAAAAGCAAAGCAAAGATGGAACAGCTCAACGCCGTCAAGAGCTGAAAAGGCAGTTGGAGAAACTACGAGAATCACGGGAATGCACAGAGAAAGCGCTCGCGGTTTGTCGAATGAGGTGGGAACATGTGAAAGACGAAGACCTCAGGCATGCAAGTGTAGAGGACTTGGAGGGACTTTTGGAAGAATATGATGAAGATTTTCAGGTTCCTAGTGGCTCAAAACAATGCAGTTTGATGATTGAAGAACGAACAATTCGGGATAAGCCAGGAGAGGAAAGTGATAACAGCGACGAAGAGAGACACAACTTGTGTACGTTGTTGAACCTTATTTGGACGGAATTGGTTGGATTGATTTTAATCGTGTATACCTTCATACGAGCCCCGAAACGAAAGATGTAAATGAATTAAGAAGAGATTGAAAAATATAGGCCAATGAAAATTGAAGTAAAACCGTTGACGAAAAGAAGGACTGCGTCACAGATTTTTTCTTGTGAGTGTACAAAATAAAGCGAATCTGCTTCCAAAAAAACTTATGTTTAAACAATCTGACAGCAGTATCAGTGGTCAATACAGTCTGAATCCAGGGTTCAACTCTGTGAATAATGCTAGTTATTGATGCTTATCAGTTCAGTTTATCAATCTTTTTAAATAACCAATGTACTTCATTGAAAGAATCTCTTTTCTTCTTCAGTTGAACTTACCTTTTACTACATTTCTCGCAAGCTTTTTGCGGAAACAGAGGTCAGAAAGTGCAGTAAAAATTGGCAGCGGTCAAACGGAAAACATGAACACTTCATTGTTCTATTCGACTTTATGAATATTTACAGGTCTGCTAAGCCTTACTTAAGTTTCACGCTTATCAAATTTCTTTTGTTTGTATGTTTCATTACTCCAGGTAGTTTGAATTTGTTAGTCTATAGGATTCTGTATGGTTACATACGTTTCAACACGTTTCATTACGTCAAGCCTTGACTTCAGGTATATCTCTCGGAATGAAGAAGTTTTTTATGACGGTTTGTAAAGCAATTGTCAGAAATTCGTCCATATGACAGAAGCAACATTCACAACTTCATGATGTAATATAAAGCTAAGGTAAAGAACATTAACAAACATGCCGCATAAATAACAATCTCCATGTTATGTTCAGTAAAAATTGACTGAAAATCCAGTAATGCACTCCAGCCAGGCAAGCATTTCATTGAGCACCTGTGATCTCCTCGTGTGCCTCTATCACCCGTATTTCGTCTTCCATCCCTAGGTGATCCTCCCGCGATGCTATCTTCACTGTTACGTGGTAGCTGTGTTTGTTGTTGTCTTTCTTGCTTCTTAAGCTCGTCAAAATGGTCTTCAAGAATATTAGTATAGTCCTCAACTTTCTTCCATATTTCTTCAAGAACCATAATCTTTCTATTGTTGACGTCAACACACTCAGTTAATTGGTTCAGCAGCTCGAAGTTCGTGTGTTTCTGAGAAACTAAATCTTTCTGTTGTTCGGCAATGTATTTCTTCAACCTGTTTACCTCTTCTTCGATTTCTTTGTTCTCTTCTTCCAAACGCTTCTTCTTTCTCTCCATTTTCGCCCATTTATTTTCCCATCCAAATATGGAAAGCCCTTGAAGAATTTAAAAAATTACTTCCCTGAACTTTGTTTGTGTTTAGTTTTAATTCGTTTGGTTTAACCTTGCTTTTGCTTAAGCTAATGTTTTGTTTTCCTATTCGTAGCCTTTATCCATAACTTAACACTTTTTCCTCGCCTTTTTTTCATCTCTGTTTTTCTTTCATTTACTCTTTCTGTCTTTCTTTTATTCACTCTCTCTGTTGCCTTCATTCAACCAGTTTCTATTTTATTACGTCAAAACTGTTATTCTCCGTACCTTCATAAAACCAGAAGCTGGACCACCATGTGAACAGTAAGATTCTTTGAACAACTGACTTTAGAATGGATAATGGATGAGCGGTTCCCAGAATTCCGTACTCACAAATCTCTTTTTCTAGCGGAATAATCGCAAACAATTCAAGTTAGTTTTTTTCCCAGAAAAACTAGAAATTAAAGACTAGCACTTTTTTGTTTAACTTATAAAAAATGAAAAATACGTCATTGCCGTGACAGTTTGGTGAAAATTTTATGAAGATTTTAAAAATTAATTGAACCATCTGCCCAAAGGAAGTGATATGGCTTGGATAATCTTATTTTAGAACTACTGGGATTCAGGTAGCTTTCGATAATTTTTTTTTCAAATAACTTCAGAATAGAATATTCAAAACTACTTAACAATAATCTTTTCTGGCAGAATCTCTTCTATTTTATAGTGTTATCATTTACAACTCTCTTATCGTAATCAACTTATTTCAAAATCATCTTCAGGGTAAGATGAGAAGATCTCCCACTCGAGTTAACTTTTCGAATTTACTTTCACACTGTAGTTTAATCAAAAAGAAGTTATTCTTTCTTCATTTGGAATGTGATTTTTCGGCAATCTACCTGGTTTGTTTGCAACATTAAGCTGTTTACGTCTTGTCCTCTTCAGTTCGTTCTTAAGATCTGCGTTGTGTATTTTCTCGAATTTAATCTCCTGGTGAAATCTTTCGTTTTCTTTCTGTAGCTCCATGTTTTCTTGATCCATTTTGTCTCGTTCTTTCTGTAATCCTCCTACCACGGCATCCATGTGCATCAAGTAAATTTCAAACTCGCAGATTCTTTCATGGAGTAATTCAATGTCTTGTTCTAACCCCAGATCGTCCTCATCCCCACCGTTCTTCCACCGGAATCCTTCCTGGCTTGCATTTTTCTCTCCTTTCATCTTTCTAACTCAGCAGGAATTCTCATGGATTGTTCGCATCCCCGTCGCCTAGCAAGCGTTGTTACGTCATATAATCACCTGACATCAGTGCGTCAAATTCAGAGCACTAGTTTTGGAGAGGAAGTGAGACCAAATTTCTGCTTTTAAGGACATTGAAACTGCCGAGTTAGTGCGTTGAGCAATGAAAGTACAAAATTAATTAGACTGTACATTGTTCTAACAGTGACATAAAAGGATAATGCTGCATAGACAGTATTGAAGGACTTGCATTAAGCCATGAAAAACAGTTAGGCAACTGTCGAAACTTAGAGTGGAAGATACTGACGCGTTTCGTGCGAAGGCCCTTTACCGTAGTAAAAGGTGAAGTGATAGAAAAATTAGTGATGTGTTTACGAGGGGAAAAAGACATACGATGCCTGGATGGCCGAACAGATGAATAACAAATATAAAAAAAACTGAAGACGGATTTCCATTAATTCGTGAGAATCGCAGTCGCAGTATTCAAACTCCCATTAAGTCGCAAAAGTTGCGACGGCTGCTGTGGTGCTATTTTTACCATTCTTACGATTTAATGGGGACCAACTTTAAATAATGATCTGAAAATGGTCTATTTAAAACGTTGATCAGTAAACCGAAACGGAAAGGAAACGGCTAAGAAACCAAGAGAATAGTATTTCCTTAAAGCTTAAGATTTTAGCTTATGTACTTTTTTCAGCCGGAGTAGGAGGAAAACTCCCATCTTGTCGAGGGAATCAGTAGCTCAGCCAAATTGAAATATTGTTTTTTCTTCTTTTCTCGTTGAAATCTGCGCGTGTTGTTTTCACAGAAAAAATCGTTAACTCATGAACCATAAAATTGACCCGCCCCTTTTATTTTAATGAGAATCACCCTCCTCTGTTTCATTCGTATGATATTTCATTTAACAAGAATTTCTCGAGTCATTAATTTATTAATAAGCTTATTTATCGTCTGTGAATGACAAGGGTGCATATTCTGCGGCTCTTCGTATTGATATACCGTACCATTAAATTGTCCTCGCTGGTTAAATAACTAGCACTTGCCACTTCTGGCCAAAGTATTGAAAGACAATTCTCTCGTGAAAAGATATCGATATTTTACGTAACCCGATTCTGAATCCAAATCGTGTCTGGGAATTACAAGAAAAAATGAACGACAACACTAGTTGTTTCGTGCGCTATGTGATCAGGTTTATAACCAGGGTAACCATGGCGATAATCTAACCGAGATCACTGGTTCACTTTTACAATGATAATATAGTCAGTGACCTGATGTGCGAAGCTTGGTGGAAGTTTGAAAACCCTACGTAAAGATGATTTAAAGTCAACTCATAACCCTCAATCTGCCACTGTGTTGGCCTAGGAATCATGAGTGGCCATGCTGTACAGTTATAATTTATACCGAATTTAATGGTTTTTTTGGCTTCAGAGGATTCATTAGTAGATAATCATTCTTTAACTAACAATCATTAAACACCTTTCCAATTTTGCGATGTTCCATTCAAAAAAAAACTTGCAGCTCGTCAATGCAAATCGTTTCTCATTAAGTTTGATTCATATATATGTATACTGTCATTCGAATGCTTCATAACATTGTACGTACCGAGTCAATATTATATCACCGCTCATCGAACACCAAACGAAGAATTAATTTTGGTTCCAACTTTGTTCAACGATGAGGATCTCACTGCTCCTTTTCATGGTAAGTATTTTGATGTTACTTTACCTTTTCTGTCATTTACTAACCTTAATAAAACTCGGCATTTCCATTTTTTAATCGTTTGTTGATATGCAAACTGCCCCTTTAGGTTTGCATTCCGCTTGTTGTGGTTCACTCCAAAAGCTTTTATGAGGAAATCAATGAAGGTAAACGATTCTAGTGACTTTGAATAATCCTCGTTTAGACTCAACGAGTTAGTTTATATTATCTACGTTGATTCAACCAATTGGGGTCTATTTCCTTGTTATGTATAGTGCTTGAAATTAAAAATGATATTGGAGGTTCAAAACCGAAGTAAGTTGAACCAGTTGGGTTTTTTCCCCTCATTTATCTACAACTCGATATTCTTACTCCTCCGAAAAATTTCAGTTCCTCACATTTACAATTTTCTATCTTTTCAGAAAGGAAGGAGCTCAAGCGAAAAATGTAAGTCAACGGGAGTTCATATTCCTAATAAGATTCCTGTCGTCTTCGTTGAACTGTATTATGAGTGCTGATATTTCATATTTTTGTTTTGTTAGCTAACGAAAGATATCGATAATATGTTGGAAATAGCAAAGCAAGATAAGAAACTGGGATTGAAAATATTGGCTGACTGTATTCGCGGTACGTCCTTTAGCCCCCAGTCCTTAACGGTACATCTTGGTCCACGCAATGTCAAGTGCACTCTTACCAAACTGTCGCGAATGCCACAACCTCCAACAACTTCAATCTTCAGTATAATCTATATTGTCTCACTTTCTCATGTTTGTCTAGCGCCAGACCTCAAGTATTAACAATCGACGGACATTTATCGAACTCTAATTTCAGACGAGGTCCCTAAATCTCTCTAATGTTCACGTCCCGTACCAAACGACATATCTAAGTGTTCAAGCTCCAGGTTTTTACGTGAACAAGGCTTATGACGTTAATGTTAAGTATTCTTGACCAATACTCCTTCTAACTGACCTACAAAGCATTTTGATTCACAACATTTGATACTTCAGTGAAGCTTTCAGCCAACTGAATAACGAAACCATCCAACCTGCAATCTTTGTCACCACTTCCAACCCTCTTGACCCTCCATATTAAGATTTCGTTGTATGTTTACCGTACATGATGGTGCTGTTTACATTTTCGTATTCTCTCGTCATTTTTCAGACTTAATGCACAGAGTTATCAAGATATTATTCTCTGAAACGAAGAAAGGGGGTGCTGAAAGCAAAGGAAAAGGTCAAGGATCTTTACCGCTATCCAAGCCAAAAAATATATCAGTTAGAATCCCGCAAGGCAAACCAAACATGGGGTCACGATCTAACCAAGGTCGACTTCTTTTACTACAAGGTGGACCTCCTTTCCGCTAAAGCAACCGAAACATTCGGCCAGGTAGAAAGTTAACTCGACCTCGCACTCTATTTCAAACGAAGGACCTGTCATTTTAAGTTCATTAGATGTAAGATTTTCTGTATTATTCACGATATGAACTGTGTGATTTGATAAAAAACGTTGTTTTCGGTCTACTTGGGTTTTTTGATTCAATTATCTGAAATTGTTTATTTTGTTGTACGCGAATTTTAATTTTGAAGTAAAACTCTCTCGCTTAAAACGAAATAGCAATTTGTTGTAATTGTTTTTGTGAGATGTTTGGGGTACATTGGTCTCATGTTAAGATACTAGTTGACTCTAGAGATAAATCAGTGACAATCCAGTTCTTCCTTCTTCTTCACTCCATACTGTCGCATGACCCACTCGGTCAGTGACCCTCTCAGCTGCCGCATCGTGGGCCACTTTTTTGGTTCTTATCACGTTGTGACGTCATCTGTGCAGCTAGAACTGAACAAACAACTGATAGTGAAATCTATTTGTTAAATATATATATATATACTAACTAAAGTGTAAAAGAAGAACGCGAACTCCAGACAGATCAAAAAAAGATATTTATTAAAATACAAACGTTTCGCCCATTCGGGCTTCCTCAGTGTACTAAAATTTGCACGTTAAAAAAACATATTATATACATATATATACATATATATATATATATGTATATATATATATACACAGTCGCCATGTTTAAACTGTTTATTCGCTCGTGCATGTTACCAACACATGTTACGGCAAATTCTTACTTATAATATTGCTGCTGTCCTAGATATCTAATGACAAGCGAGCTTCAAACCTTTTGTTGTCAGTTCCTTTCCATCTGAATTTGGTAAAAATGAGTGCTTTACTAATAATTAATGGGAATGAGACTTAAAATATGGCCAAACCAGGTTCCTTTTTGTGCGATATGGTTATGCAAACAATGGGGGGGGAACGAGTATGGAAAACAGGGAAGTCTTTAATATTACCGCACACACACACGCACGCACACGCACAGAACTCTCGTCATCACTTTCCTTCAGTGCTGAATTTAAAGTTATGGGTTTTAATCATTCCACAGCTTTGTGTAATGGAAGTACTAGAACAGGTGTCACTCTCTGCCGAAGGACCTTAGATTGAAACGTAATATTTTTTCTACATAAGTTCTGCAGTCTACCATCCTATTTCTTTCGTGGTTTTACACTGCATACGCTGCATCCTATTTTTATAAAACTGTCTTCAGCCACCTTAAGGAAACAATTTATGTACGCGAATGTTACCATGAACACTACTGTGTCTGAATCGTTTATATCTGGACAAAGAATGAAATGAGACAATCGTGCAGGATAGATCATCCTTTACTCTGTTAAAACATATAAATTTTTCATTACTTCGTTTCCAGCTGTATCGCATGCACAAGCCAAATGTCTCTCTTCTCTAAAGACCCCTGAATGCACAAATCTATCTCAAACACTTACTCGACTGCCCTGTTCTCAAGTTCACGAAACTTGGCAGCTAGGTTATTAATGGTACTTATTACGCAGCAATATGCATATTCCCCCGCAATACTCTTCAAGAGTTCTTCGAAGCAATCCGTCAATCTGTTGCACTCTAAGACGTCTTTAATCACTCTTTAACACCACATTTTTTAATACCACAGGTATTGAATCATTTTTCATTGTTGTATTTCAAAGATATCTCACCTCGTTTATGTTTCTTTTCAACTCGGCCATATTCAGTGTGAACATTTTCCAGATCATTAACCTCAGAATTTTTTGCAGCTATCAGATATTCTTTTGTTATACAGTAATTTGTGATAATTTTTTTTTATGCTCACAAAAACTCAATAGTTTAATTTAAAGCTGCGTGCAGGTCGTGTTGATTGTTTTCCCCTCACCAAGCTCAAAGCTTTTCGTGTTCACAACTTGAGACTGCATGATGAAGATGCTGATGCTTCTTACGGTAAGTTCGATGTATTTTTGTAAATAAATTTAGTTTTATTATACCACTTCTCCTCATTCCCTATTTCGTAAATATACCTTGAATAAACACTTTTTGCTTTTAATGTCATCGCTCTAGGTTTGCATTCTGTTTACTACAGCTCACACCAGGAGCATACAGCAAGTTGCAGACGAGCAGGGACATAAAGGTAAACTATTTGCGTTATATGCCAGTCAAGTGTGTAACATTCAAGCAGAGTTCTAGGAAGAAGGACGATCTTTCCCTTCAACCTGTCAGTCTAGATACCTGACTATCTGTCTTTGTGAATTTTTTTATATAACTTTTGACTTCGACTGCATAAATTTTCGTTTGTTCAAATCGTATATGTATCTCGACTTGAAAGCTATGGCCAGATCATGAGGTAGAACTTGATATTTGTGAGTACATTTGTTTAATCCCGTACTATTGTCCGAGAAAACTGGTTTATGTTGTAAGAATCAATTTGTGGGTAGGGCATCCATCAAAGAGAAGAACCATACAGTTATCCCACAATTCTAATGGTTTAAACTATTTTTGTTGGTAATATGTATCGAACTATTCATCCCAACCGAACCTGTAAACTTTCCATGCATGAGAATATAGGATAACCCGGAGACAACCCATGGCGGTAGAGCATCAACGAACTCCTTCCAAATTCGATCAAATATCCGAGTCCAAAACCGTGAGTAGGATTCTTCGTATGGACGTTAGTAGAGTGAGACTTTCGCTAATGGCAACTGATTTGTTGGAGTTCAAGCTCGAGGGACCTTTCTTTTACGTACATGTGAATTTCACAACACACGGCTAAAAATCGTTTGAAGGAAAAATTTGTTTTATTAACTGAACTAACGTGTCACCGCGTAGTGTAACATCATCAGAGTGTGGATAAGATGCCAGTGTAGACTTGATTCTTAGGGGCTGTTTATATGGAAAGCGGCCTACCGGTTAGTGGGATAGCCTGATAAGCGAGATCTCTCACCGTCCATATTTTCCTATTAAAATTTTCATGTTTGTGGAAGTTGATCGTCCAGGTTCGTGGAAGTGACTTCCACCAACAGTCTTTCTCAACACTACACTAACCTGGACGATCAACCTCCACGAACAAGTCATGATTCTCACAGGTTCAAACCATTTACTTTATTAAAATTTTCGTTGCGTTTATATGGTCAGGCGGTTGTTGTGATGTGGCGAGGTCTGGCTGGCGGAATGAAAATTTTCTCGTGTAAACACTCATTAGGCGGGCTGGCCTACTTACTGGGATGAATTTTTAATAGTGCGCATGTGTCAAATCTTGTTTTGTTACTTTCGATTTCAAACCATCCTCGTTAGCTGGATGAATTCGGTCATATAGACCCAAACCAGGAATCATCTTGCATATGGACGTACCCCACTTACCAGGCTTGTTTGCTTCCCATATAAACAGTCCCTTAATGTTGACCACGAAAAATTGATGTAATCGGCTGCTGGCCAACCCCTTCCCAAAGGTGAGGGAAATGAAAATAGTCGTGTTCCCTCGGTTCATTGCACTTCTGTGTAATCAACTGTTGACTAATTTTTAAATTTTTTTTTAACTTTCAGGGTCCGACGGCAAGCAATTTCTTGACGGTTTAAAACCAAAGTAAGCTCCTGATTTCTACTATCATATGGTTACCTTTATGGCCAAAAACGTCTGTTTGATCGGTGGTCAAGTAGAAGTTCAAACACGAGTTTGAGTGCCTGTTTTATCATTTGTTACAAACACGTGAAAATGTGAAGAAAATACGAGGCTGAAGGTCGAGTGTTTTTATTGTTTGCGATGAGTGGACGAGATTTTGAACAGCTTCTCACTGTGTTTGTACCTGTTTTCATTTAATGCGAAGCCAAACAATTTGTGTTTGATTGATTTGAATATGTAGATTGAGAAACATGATCCAGATCACTTGCAGTTTTCCTACAGGTTTTCACTGATTATCAAAATATATGCACGTGATGTGAAATACAGTCATGGATTGGCTACAATAGGTTATGGATTATTAATGAATTTGACGCCACAGATTCTCATTTGATTGAAAATCATTTCCCTTCGCCCGCTTCCTGTCAGTGTTGCTTTTCTTGTGATTCTCCTTGACGTGCTGTTCATGCATTTTACCATATTTGGAAGAGGGTTTATCTAGCGAACATATTCAGTTTTAACTAAATATACTAAATACACTAAATATCTCGTGTTTCACGTAATAATGAATGACTCAGAAAATAGTCGGAACGTTTCATACATTTGGCCGTGACTGTTGCTGATCCGCACGGCATGCATCAAAACGGCCTGGGGCTAAAAGAAAGTCCCAGTTCTTTTTCGTTGTCATCTTCGCCTTTGATAAGGCTTTATAAAGATTTGCAAGCTAAGATATTTCTGAACAGCACGATATTCAATTAACTGTAATTTTTTCATTAATCTTTTTAGCAAGAAAGATGAAAAAGTTGTCAATGTAAGTAATGAACTGGACCTTGGTTTTGGGACTAAAATGAAGTGTAGACCGTAAAAACCTGTTTACAAAAAAAAAAAGTTCGGGCATACCTATCTTAGTTTTCACAGTGATTTGCGAACTACATGTTTATCTTTTTATCTAGCTTGAAAATGACTTGCTAAGAGTGTTGAAGGATTCCGACAAAGATATTCCAAGCGGAATAGAAGCTTTAGGCAAACTACTTGACTGTAAGTATCGCACACCTTACGTTTATACTAAAAACTTTGAAAAAGGAAGTTTTTGAGAAATATTATTAACATGTATTTAAGAAGAGGCGGACAATAGAAACTATTAGGAGGGCATGCAATAACGTTTCCAGTCCGCGAAGCGAGTTCGCCCGAGTGCCTTTGGAGTGAGTTACGAGAGGTGGATGGAAAATTTTCGAGGCTCTGAAATGCATTCCGGTTGATTTTCATGGTCAAATCTGCAGGATAAAAAAACATAGTTAGAGACACTATTTTATAATATATATTGCAGGTTCTGATCTAAGTTGAGATTTTCCAAGCTCAAGGAGATTGTAAACTGCTTGTAACGCTTACTTATAATTTATCGCTTCAACACTTCTAAAGAGCAAGTCATCGTAGTTTTATACCAGTAGCTTTGAAAAACAAACATCACTAATGTAGCTGTATATTTTATTCTTTTGATTTCTAACATGTAGATACCTATTCCTTCTTAATTTTCATTAAAAATCTGCTAAGAAATTTTCCCGCCAAGACATACCGTCCAATAAAAAGCGTCTGAAGCAGGTGGTCCAATTTCGTAAAATATCAGACCTTTCAGCAACCAGTCAGCATGCCTAATTTTGCGTACGAACCAAAAAACAAGCTCAGTCATATAATAAAGGACATGTATTGCGTTCTGGCTCCACAAAGCAGGTATCTTGTTATTAATTTCACTTGAAATTGTTGTTTACAGATATTATTTCTACAGTCGGGAAGAAATTGCATGAAGAAGTTAAAGACAATCCTGGCCAAAATTATTACGAATCGCCAACAAAAAGGGCAGTTTGATGGTATATATCATTTTTATCATCATGATGATTGTCATTATTATCATTATTACACATTTTATTGAAGTTTTCATACTTGTAATGGGTTTGGCCAGCCAGGTCAAAGATCTTGGTAGGGTTAAAGTTACGATTAGGGTTAGCAAGTCCTCAGTAATAGAGTTGTAGCAACACTCCTTTTTCACCCGTTCCCGTTCGAGAAACATCTTAAACTGATTCTGAAAAAGAAAGTGGAAATGAGTTTTTTGATAGACGTGGAGTAAATATTTTTGAATGGTAAACCATCAGTTAGCTGGGAAAATTTAAAAATGACTTTATTTCTTCAACGAACTTTCGATGTGTGTCAATTGTTTAAATTTAATTCAATTCAAGTGTTTAAGGATGTTGTCTATTTGTACGTAACTTTTCTTCCTTATGCTGAAAGAATTCTGATTTTCTTCTCCTTTCGTAGTGACTCAACTGGCGAAGTTAGCCCGTTAATATTGTATTTGGACTATTGATATAACTGACGTCCTTGCACATGCAGTTCTTCATTGAGTTTTGTTATATAAAAGTGTTCCTAACCTTATACGTTGTAGCAACGATGTAGTTACTAGATTTTTTTGTATACACTTTTTGTTTCGGCAATGTTCTTGTGTTCAATAAATTTCATTTGCCCAAAGAAATGTTTTATTGGTTTTATTTAAATTTACGAGTATATACTTACAGGCACTGATTAAAAATAAATTCTTGTGAATTTTGCGCGCGAATGATTAATGAGATTTAGAAACATATATAGTGAACAGGTACAAGGTAACGGCAGGAGATTGGACAATTATCCGGCCAAACTCGTACCCAGGGGAGAGCGGAGCTAAGACTCTGGGTATGAGGTTGCTATCCGGCCAGAACTGGAGAAGTTTGACCGACAAGAAAGACTTCTTGTCCGTCACTTGGGACAGATCTGTTGACCAATGAGAGCTACGGGTTGTGTAACGTATGAGCACTGAGCGAAAGCACACTCTGGGGAATTCACACCCCCCTTGTTCTTCTGGAACAAGAAACACTACGTCGAACATCTCGTAAGCTCGATCGTAGAGTTATGACGAAATGTCTTTTAAAATAATGGCTTTAAAATAAAGTCAATAAAAGACAGTAGTCATTGTAAGTTTACAACAATTATTTTATTTATTTGTTTAATTAAAAATATTTTAATATAGTAGGCTTTCAGGAAATCTGGTTTTCAAAGGGCTGTGTCTAAGACATACACATGCAACATTAACCTACTATATGACATACATATGTACACAAAGTAATACCTATTTACAAAATAAGGTAAATCGGATATGTTCGAGAGATACATCACTAATTTTTTAAATGTTTTCAGAGTCGTAGAATGAATATTACTAACGATAAAATGGTCTAACCTGTTCCAGCACACAGCTCCTCTATAAGAAAAACTTCTTTTTAGGAAGTTAGTTTTTGGCCTTTTAATATAAGATTAGTGTTGTTACTCCATAAATTATAATACTGGTTATCACATATGTTAAAGAGTTGTATCAAATAGTTTGATGCTAAGCCCATGATGTATTTTGTACATCATTATCGCTATTAAAATGTGTCTCGTTGAAGCATGTATCTTGCTCTGTTGCTTAAAGTTGTCAGCTCATAAATATCAGCAACAGATTGACCAGGCGGGAAACGTAGTCTTGTGACAAATATAAGAGCCCAGCATAAAATACGGAGGAAAGATCAAGAATATATATTTCCTTGTTTTTTTATCATGTCTTTCCTCCGTATTTTATGCTGGGCTCTTATATTCCTCAAAGTCAGCTGATAAAGGTTTTTTACCTTATTTTGGGCCGAATTGTACCGTTTACCTTTTCACTGACAATTCTCATGCAAAAATTAAATACTTCCCTGTGCATGTTTTGGGCGTCTGCCTACTTAGGATAATGAATGTTTGTCAAGCCCTAGGGCTCAGAAATCGTTTTTTCTGAGAGAACGAACTTGACTAACGTCCGTCAGTCGTCTGAAGGATTTACCAAGCTCCCACATGAACTGAGTTCGTGTTCGACATTAAGTAGGATAATGAATATTACTTTACCGTTGTAGTGACATGATGATCAGAGATTACGAAAAGACGGCGATGATTGTTTGGATTGGATCTTCGCTGCTTGAATTTCTCATCCAAGTTTCAGGTACGTCTTCAGTAATAACCAGCCGTCCTGGCAGTGGTAAATCAAAAATTTAATGATTGATATAGACCTATATGACTTGGTGATACATGTGCAGAATTGCCTTTTGTTACGAACACCAATATACCCGCCAGGCCCTTTGTTATTTGAATCTGTGAGAACTGAGTGCAAACGATCTTTTGCTGTAGAAAAGGATTTTAGCGGGCGACAAAAAAAACCCGTGATAAATTTATCAGAAAACGTCACAAGAACTGTGTTTAGGAACTAAAGTGTTGCTTGGATGGTCTCGTACAACTAGATTTGGTTTTTATTTGTTCATATAAAGTGTTTTTACAAGACTTACTGAACAAGGATTTCAATGCTTGTTTCACGAGGAAGCGAGCGCGAGTTATGTAGAAGTAAACCAGCTGTCTCTGTGTTGCTTAGTGCCTTAATTGCCTGCGTAGTGCGAAGTAGAGGGATGATCGACTCAAATATCCCTGGGACTGAGTCCACTATGCATAGCGCGCTCGGTTACTGCGATAGCTCGCTACAGTCCGTCCTTACAAAATGGTTGATATAAGAAATGTAGATAGTGGCAGTATCATCGACGGTATTTTCACGACCGTACTTTACTTGTGACGGTCGTTGCAACATGTTGCTAGGATATCTTTACTTGCGAAATATTCGCCAAGACAGTGATCTTTCCAATCTGGCACTTCAACAACGTTCCTGCAACTGTGGTGAAAAGTCGCTAATTTGTTTTTATTGGCGGTGTGGTTCACTCTTGAATTTATAAATTATCAAAACACTAGTTAATCCATCAGAGTACATTGTGACTTGGTTGGTTTAATAAACTTAACTATGGGAACGTAAAGTTTTTGTTTTCAAAGGTTGCTTGAAGTTGACATGGATTAAAGGGTTCAATTGATGTTGACCGAATCAATAACTGAAATTTTTTGGGCGAAATTACGCCGAAATTTTTGTAATTGTAGCTAAATTAGCCATAAACAATACTTTTGCTAAATTTTTTTTATCTTTGATGCAGTTTAACTCGGTTTAAGCTCTCTTCTTCGTGCCTGCTGGCTTCACTCTGCGAAATCTTCACTCTGTAAATCATTTTTGAAGGTCCATTTTCGCCGCCGCAAGGTGTTTTAAAAAGATAAGATCTTCTGGTAGAGACGAAAGTCTAATTTAGAAAGGCTCAAAACATCTCAGACATCTTTCTTGCAATTGAAAGATCTGCTCTGATCTTTTTGCAATTGACAGAGGTGAAGAAAAATTAACCAATCACTGTGCAAACAACGCCTTTGTAATTTTAGTTTTGTACAAAATAATATCGTTTTGACGAACATATGGAGATTGTGGAGTTAAAATCTCTGCGAAAGTTTTAACCAGACGGTATTTTTACTTCACACAGCCGCACAGCATTTGGTTACGAAGCAACGAGAAAGTCCCTCTTTACCTAAACAAACAATGTCATTTTCAAAAGTGCCATGTCTTAAGCATCTAGACGTCCAGTCAAAGGAATACTTTTACATTGCTCTGCACCCATAGAGAATGCCATTTCATTTACATGACATGTTAGTTATGAAACTTCGCGTCAGATTTAACCAAAACCATACGAAAGGGTGCACGAAATGGATGGGTAGAAATTCTGGTGTTACCACTTAAATGAATGCCGGATACAAACAATTATTTATCTCTGTTAAGGTTCAAAACGTAGCGTCAAAAGGTTTTAGTTTTGGCATGTTAACTTTTATCTTGAACCACATCACCTCCAGATTGACAGGGGGGAGTTTTTGGACATCTGTATAGTCATGTGAGATTGAGGAATGACAAATGGTGGGTGCACGTTCATCAACCTCAGATCGTATGAGAAGGTTTCCCCCCCTCAGGCGGAGATCGCACTAAGGAGACAGAGCGAAGTTTACATTTCTGTATAAGCTGTAGCCTTGTAATGACTTGTAAGACTCTCTAACATTGAGTACATGGAGAGCGAAGATTACAAATGTGTTCTGGCTTAATTGATTAAACACAAGGTTCCGAAAACAGGACGGTGTGATTTATTTGGACACCCAAAGGAAGCTTTGTTTGTACATTTTTTGCAAAATCAATACCT
The DNA here is from genome assembly GCA_036872915.1 of Nanipora kamurai. Lineage (NCBI taxonomy): Eukaryota > Metazoa > Cnidaria > Anthozoa > Scleralcyonacea > Helioporidae > Nanipora > Nanipora kamurai. The sequence continues at coordinate 371,029 of JBAHVQ010000032.1, forward strand.
TCTACAAGTGGTATGCAACCATATTTAACCTACTACCAACTTTTCTTGGCATATTTTTTCTTCGATGTGATACGTCTCATATTTTCATACATGGAACAGCTTTCCAGTACAATATTTTTAAAAGCTATTTCGAATACATTCAAGATCAGTTATCTTCCATATTCATTGTTATGGTAACGTTACGACAAAATAATACTAAATTAATATTGCGAAATGTCAACAAGAGAACTAGCGCTGACTTAGTCATGATTCGGAACCGCACCATTTGGTAATTTGATTCCTGCTCTAATATTTTAGATTACCACTAAACTGAGGTCAGTCTACGAGGTTTTGACCATTGACTGAAATGAACGAGATATTCTTGTGGCAAATTGATGTTTGTTACATGGCCTGTTTTGCTCTGTTTATATTTTTTTGCGAGCGATATTAATTTGGAATGCAAAAGTTAAGGTGATAAGAGAATATCTTTACTTCATTTGCACATGAAAAGAAGCTGGTAGTATAAATAATTGCGGTGGCAACCAACCGGCTGGCAGTTTTTGAGGTTCTAGATTCACAGATCGGACAGAAGCGAGCGGAATCTCATCCATTTTCTTTTTATTGTTCTTCGATCCCTCCAAGATGAACAAACTGCTGATCATCTTCATGGTAAGCACTGTTTCCTTTTTTTCTCTTTTTTGTTTCAATTTTAAAATTACAAAGTTTTGAAACAACCAAAATGATTTTTTTTAGGTGGCTACTTCCCTCGCCATGATGGAAGCAAAGTCAGTAACCAAAAGAATGGACAAGCAAGGTAGGCGCTTATTAACGTAATTTCTTTAAAACTAGGTACTACGCAAGGACAATGAGATGAAGTTATTTTAGTCTAAATCTTGTAAAACCGGCTGGGTGAAATTTGATTCTTCAGTTGGTTGGCAGGTTTGACGAAAAACCTGAAAGTTCACTCTGACCTTTAAACCCTCAAGCTGCGCCCGTGTGGGTAGTGGAGAAAATTGTCATTAGCAGTTTTCTTCGCATCCAAGTGGTAGAGAAGAATGAAGGTGCCTTTGTCTTAAATTTATGGGTCGATTTCAAATTCGTAGCAGCTATACATCAAGGAACATTTTTCATTGATAAAGAGGTCACAAACGTGATTGGCAACTGTTTGAGCTTGATCATATATACTTAATAGACAACGGATACTCCAGTTTCCAGCATGGCAGAGTATGCGATGGTACCGAAGGACTGAAGATCGTTAATGTTATCTGTCAGTTGGCTGAAGGAATTTACTGGCTACTGACATTATAGGTTGCCTAGTGACATCGAAAGCCCTTGGGTGGCTATATAGTTAAACGTAAAAGTCTACCAATCTGCTTACTTTAATGCAAAATTTTCATTAAGGCGAAACTTTCGGACTTGTCCATAATGCATATTGCATTCACGGTCACCTACACACATCCAGGTGATCTGGTAACACGAAAGTGGACTGGGACTAGTTGTCAAATAGAAATCCATTTCCAATTTAAGTTAGTTAATATCTCATGAACTGGACCAGATTCTGTTCTTAAATTCGTAATGAAAATACCTTTCCCCTTAATGAATAGTATGACTAGCATTCTGAAGGCTGTGGGTTCGAGTCACGTCTGGAGCTCAGAGTTTTTCTGAGTCCATGGCGTTCCACAGTTTGGTCAGCAAAATTTCCTAAGACATTTTTCATTGTTCACGTCCTATAACTAGCATAAAATTTCATTAACTACTAATCTGATTCTATCTTTCAATACGAATTCGTTTGACTTATCTTAATGTAAACTCTTAACTCTCTCGAGCTTCACATTTCCTCTTACTTTCTTTCTCAGAATTGGAAATCGTTGAAAATGTTTTCAAACACTTTGAGTAAGTAGATATTTTTAACTATTTCCTTGAAACATTAAGACATGGCGTGGTTTTTGCTGATCTGTTAACATTATTTTTCAGTAAAAAGATGCAAAAGGATGCCTTGGCATTTCTGGAAAAGGTAAAATATAGGAAACATGCGAGATAACTTAACAACGTATGTGTAACTTTAGTCAACCTTGCACCGGGGGCGAAAAATCTGTACCATTTTGCACAACTTTTAACTTGGACTAATGAGACGAAAGAGTTCAGCAGTGCGTGAAGCAAAGTTCGTAGGTGGAAGTTAGGCTTTATTGTAACCAATCAACTTTCTGGAAGGTGCCATGTTTGTGATCGTTTGTCAAAACTCAGAATGAAAGCCAGGGGGGAAAGATGGTTCTTACAGTAGAAAACGAAAACTAAAAATTTTTTTCATTCATAAAGGAGTGATTTTCTCGTTTAGTCTCTCAGAAGTTAGAAAGAACTTGGATCAGATTTAATCAACGGTAATTCATTTTTATTCTTCTCATTCTAATGAGCTTACTTCCTTCAATACTGAATTATATTATTATTATGATTTTTATTATTATCATTATTAATATTATCATTATTATTATTAATTTTTACTCATGTTATTACTATTATTATTGACCTTTGCTGCTAAAGCCGTTTTCCTTTTAACCATTTTTCAACGAATTATTTTTATGGAAGAACTCAATAACATTGTCACTCCCACCCACCATCCGTCTCACAAACACACCTACCCAAGTCCAACTTGGCGGCCAACATGGAACCCTTGGCGTCCTTCAAACCGTCCAACATGGAACGCTTGGCGTCCGTCAAACCGTCCAACGTGGAACCCTTGGCGTCCGTCAAACCGTCCAACGTGGAACCCTTGGCGTCCATCAAACCGTCCAACGTGGAACCCTTGGCGTCCATCAGGCCGTCCAACATGGAAGCCTTGGCGTCCATCAGGGCGTCCAACTTTTAATCCGTCATGGCGTCCATCATGGCGTCCGACATGGCACCCTACTTATAACCCATCATGGCGTCCATCTGAAAATCCATCGTGGCGTCCTAATTGGAAACCATCCTGGCATCCGACTGAGAATCCTTTATCTGAGAATCCATCATGGCGTCCTACTTGGAACCCATCGTGGCGCCCGTCAGAGGGACGGTCGGAGAAACCTTCAGAGCGTCCATCAAAAAACCGTTTTTACGCATAACCATCTGACAATTTGCCGGAATACCCACCTGGTGTTACTTTCCCGAATCCTGATCGTTTGTTACTATGGTTCCCGTATATAACTTCTGTATGGTTTTTGATGTCTTGTTATTGACTTGTTCCTTAATAAAGATTTTCTAAGCACTTTCTTTTTTAGTCCCGGCCTGCATTTGGCTCATGTCACATTTTAAGCCTCGCTTGATCTTGTCGAGACTGGAATATTTTTCCATATCAAGTTTCTTCTCGTTATCGATTTTGTTTTCCGTGAACTGTATTTTACGCAACCATGTACAACCTACTCCAACCTCCACTCTTAAACTAATCCGAACCCTGAATCCTAAGCAATCAATTTTGAAGTTATTTCATACAAAATTAAATATGCCGTGGTTGGTATGATCCGATGTTGATCGTGTACCCTGATCACCTCAAACATCCAGAGATGTTCTGCCTCGTAAATGTTTTTACTGTTGTGTGATACTGCTGTTTAAAATTGCAGTTACTTCCCTGAGCGGATAAATAACGCATACCCGCTGTCAGAAGATCGATACCAGTGTCCATCTGAAAGCGGGTGGTAAAAAGTTCGTTTAGCTTGAAACGATACATATGCCTAGTGGAGTAAAAGCCCAATATCATTGTCTGTATATTAATATGGTGGACAAACTCTTGGATGATTAGACTTTACTATGCCACCGGATGTGGACGTTGTGAGCTCTTTGGTTCATCAGCGGCGCAACCAAGATTTCTGAAAGGAGAGATGATCGGAAAATGTTTTTGCCCCCCTGAAGAAAGAAGTTTCTGGAAATAATAGTGCAAAAATGACAGCGTATTAATAAAACTCTTTTTATCCTCAGGACAAGGAATTGTTGTCACTTGCGGAGGACGACTCGCCACGGCTGCCATCTTCTTGGTCACACTGCGCTCAAATGAGACCTGATCAAATTTATTACTGAGCAATCAAGCCTAGTTTTCAGTTCCTTTCATTTACTGCACTTTGGTGTGATATTTAGATTAGGACTTGAAGACTGCAAATACCACGCACAGGAATTTTCACAATGCTTTATTAAATTCTATAATAAGAACTAAAAATGGGAGTCATCTGAATTAAACACGTAACTAAGGTTCGGTTTAGATGAGCCGGCCTGGCCAGGTTAGCCGGGTTGATTCGTTCAATTACGGCCATATATAGCAACCACAGTAACGTTGAAAATTAAAAGTCGCTTAGTTTGGGTCTTAGGAACTTGATCTTCTTCGGTCGAGGAAAAATTTTCGTCACTCAACTCAGCCCATTTCATATAATCACAATTTTGAGGTATTATGTGGTGGTTACTGACCCACTGTATGACGACGTTTTGATAAAATATTGCTTCCCAAGTGTGTTTACTCAAGCAATATACGCTACACTGAAATTTTAATAACTCAACTTACAGCTTTGCTATACTATACAGAAGATTGAATCTCCTTTTATGACCTATTTTTTAAACTCGTGTTTACCACAGGTTGATAGAATTTCATCGATTTTTTTTTTGTATTAATGAAAACACTGCGTGGAATCAGTTTGATTGGGGTAGTTAATTAAATGCAACAGTAACTGCATTATTCGCTTACCACGCAGGCATTCATTGTCGAGCCATTGAATAAAGTTTTTGTATAATTATAAATACTAACGGAGCCTGGGTATTTTATAGAATATGTAATATACACTTGCCTGGGATTAAACTGTCGTGTGGCTAGTTAGACGCTGTTGTTAGTGATATTTTTATCAATTAGACCAAGCCTGAAGTCGAGATGTCGTAACACTATAAAAGTCACCTTGGTTTCTCACGTACTTTCATCATCATATTTTCAAGTGTTTTAGAGTTGCTCATTTTTATCGGTTTTCTCTATCTGAATAACTTTAAGATTTTACGCTGGCTGATTCTTTTGAATTGTACACCAAACGGGAGGCAAAATGAGCTGTGATTAAACAAACTTTAAACCCCAATGATCAGTAGGACTAGACAGTTAAATTAATTTGCGGAATGTCGGCAGAACGTAGATGCACACCTGTCTCGTGTGGCTTTGCAACGTGGGTTATGAGAAGGCTCTAATGATACTTTCTGTTCATTAAACATCCACAGACTGCCGAAGTCAACTAAGATCATTACCCATATCACACTATATAACATAACATGTAATTTGGGTGTAGCAAACTCATATATATTGTGCATATACTCGCTTTTAAAGTTTCCACTCGAGCTCCCAGTTTTTTCAAATACGAACATTTTTAAAGGCTCACTGTTCTATTTAGTCAGAAAATCTTTTCTGATCCTTCCCCCCTATCGTCATCACTGAACTGTGCCCAGGTATCGAAAAAAATGGTCAGCTATGTCTGTGTCTCCCCTTGGACAAGAACAGATGTATAACATTGATTCACCAGATTTACATTTCTGTAGGTGGATAATGGTAACTATTTGATTTGTGCACAATTTTACTTTTTGCGTATAGCTATGTCCAAGAAGCCCCATGTGTCGATAGGCTCCGCTATCGGCATTTAGTATTTCCTTATATCATTTATAATTACTAATTTTAGCTATTTTAAAGCTGTTGGTGATCCTGTTATGTGGCTTATACCATCATATCCAAGTCAAATTCTCTTGACATCTTGCGGAGAGTCACTTCGCGATTTACCATAAAGACAGACATTTTCTTTGCTGTGTTTATTTTGTCGTGAACAGTTGCTTAATTATTTTTTCCGCAAATACTTTTTCTCACGGATGAAACGGAGCGTTTAAAATTAATTCATGATCGTAATCTCAGTGAGATACTTATTCAAATACTTCAACTAATTACCACATGAATTCATCATAAAAGTTTTGCTGCTTCGAGTTTAATTAGAGCAGGATTATGAAGTGATTTAAATTAAAGTTAAGGATAAAGAAATCACCAAACCGGTCGGAGTTACCAGACAGCATGTTTTTTTTTTTCGCAAAATCAACAAAATTGAACGCATGAATTCCATGTCTTAACTTCTACATCATGCACATCAATAAAAGAATTCACCGCATGTATCTCGGTGATATTAAAGTAGATTGAGCGGAATATTCAACTGGTTATTTACCCCCAAAACTGGTTATTTCTCCGTGAAATCATTGCGAATTAAACTAGACGAGAATTTCCACGCGAAATGCTTGATTAGCTCGCTCGAACTTTTTATCACCCTTTACGAATATTGCCAGAAAGAACATGTCGACTTATTAAATCAACTGCTTACCACAAGACATTAAGAAAATCCTTTTTTTATATTTAATAAAGTACTTCATTTTTACTAAATGAAGTTCATCTAATTTCCATGTGAATACCGTCAGAAAAAATAACACCGAAAGTTAATTAACTTTTCTCTCCGGGAGCTTACTGAATAAGTTGTATTTAAGCAAAGAGTTAGGTGAGGTGACATCGTCATTAACTGCCCTCGTCAAAGACTTCACACGGTGCATTCCGGAGAAACTGATAGAACAAAATGAAGTTCCAGATTGTGTTGGTAAGTAAAATCTAATGTTCTAACAATTCGGTTTACCATGGTAGCTCATTTTTAAACAGTTTCAAAGTTTAATTCTGTTTTAATTTTCAGGTACTTGTCGTTCTCGTTGCCTTCTGTGCATCTCTGCCTTACAAACGACCCCATCATCAGAAAAGTCCTCATCAATACAAACGAGAGCACAAGAAGCCTAAGAAAGGTAGGTAGACTGAGTTAAAAATTACTTTTTTGTTTTTTGTACAGTTAGTTTCTATTAGGGAAAAACCGACATCAACATTTTCTTTCTTTTTTTCATACAGAGCCAGAAAACTTAAAAAGGTAAGCAGATCCGTTCCTCATACATTGTCCGAAACCATTCCGCTTGCAGAGCTACCGTGTAAGACGTTTGTCATACGGGGAATTTTTTCATGCGCCCACAATTTCTTGCGGCTCTTTTCTATCTGGGATCGTTTGATCTTTGTAACATGAGAAATCCTTCTTCATCCAAACGTGATTAGCATACCTCACATCATGACAATAAAATCGTTTGAATATGTGCTAGACACACCCTCAACTACACCCCGACCCAAAAATCTACCGGTAAATTTGGCTTGTTGCAAGCGGAACAAGTCCTATCCGGCGAGGGAGTGAACTGCGAAAAAGAGATTGGGAAGGACTTGTGGCAAGTCTAATCTAATGAGGTCCGTATAGGTCCTCAGTGACCTATGGAGATTTTATTATTTAACTCTGGCTAACGCCAGACGATTTTACTCGTCCAGGGGAAAGTCCTTGGACAGGAAAACGTAAACTGAGTGATTACTTTTATAATGTAAATATAGTTCGATTTTTTTATGTAAATAAAATGTTTAAATAGTTAATGTTGATTTTTATCATACTTGCAAGTTTTTAAATGTGTATATACGGCCATGTGAAAAACAACTGTTTCATGTTTAATTACTTTTTTGAGTAAGGTTGATCAGGATACCGCTGTAAAATAAGATTAAATAAATAAATGAATAAATAAATGTTGATAGATTAAATTAACCATAAATTCTTACTTCACAGGGACTTCGAAAAAGTACTTGAAACTGACACCGCAAAGATGATTGGTGATGTGAACAAAGTGATAAAGAAAGATGTAGAGGTGACTATAATACATGTTCCTCGGGCTTTTTAACAAACATTAAGCGCGATCTTTATTCATGTTATATGCTTACAAAAAATTTTCCAAAACTGTTGGATGTTTTCCGACCTACAACTGTGTAATAAATGCATTGAAATTAAGATTCGTTTATTGAATTATCATAGCTACAGTACTAAGTAAATATTAAGAAAGCTACTTAAATAATGCTCCCGTGTCATTCTTTCATAATGTTGAATTCATTATACCAACATTTCTCTTCCAAAAGAAAAAAGAAAAGAATCCCTTGGCCCTGAAAATCGAAAAAATGGTGACAGACTTCTTTGGTGAGTGGAATTTAAGTTTACATACGTTCACACAGGGAAGTTGGTGGCACAGCTATAGTGCACGTGCATCTCACCTCTGTGACTAGGGTTCGATTCTGGCTGCGTGCAGTTTGATTCTGGCTCTGATTAAAATTGCCTTGATCACATGTGAAAAGAGTTGTCCTGTTTGACTCTACTGAACATCGCAGGTTGTCTCCGAGGATCACCACTATAACTACTCTCAGTGTCTTCGCAAAAAGCCCCACAACCCATAACAGTATCATCTTTATCATCACCATCATTACAATCTTCATAGTGATCCTCGCCATCATTACCATCATGATCCTCACCATCATGATGATCACCATCATGATCGTCATTATCGTCACCATCATTACAGTCCTCATCATGATCCTCACCATCGTTACAGTCCTCGTCATAATCCTCACCATCATGATCCTCACCATCATGATGATCACCATCATGATCGTCATTATAATCACCATCATTACAGTCCTCATCATGATCCTCACCATTATTACAGTCCTCGTCATAATCCTCACCATCATGATCCTCACCATCATGATCGTCATTATCATCACCATCATTACAGTCCTCATCATGATCTTCACCATCAAAATCCTTCCCATTATCACGACCACCATAATGATCCAAATCATAGTTACCATTATCATCATCGTCATTTTCCTTCCCATAGTCATCTCGCCATCTCTATCATCCATATGGCTGTTATTAACTCTATCATTTCTCTCCTTTCTGCAGAGCAACTAGGGGAAATTCTAAAGGAACTTGCAAAGTATAAGGAAGCTGGTAAGTGTCGTAAATAGTTTCAAATGCTATGAGGTGTTTCTTGGTGAATTTTTTCGGCGTTTTTCGCACAAAAAAAAAGTCCACATCTTAGGCAATCAATAGGCATGGATAGCTTTTGGGGGAAGAATTTTAAACCAGACTCTAAGCAAAATGACTTGCAAAAATAATCAAATTAAAAAATATACGAAAATTATGTGATTTTTACTGTTTCGATAACGTCTCAATGACTTCACAACAGCTCGTCGTTAAACAATAGAGCTCTACACACATTTTTGACGTACAAGTTGTCGCATTTTGTTCTTAAACTCTTAAATCTCTGAAGTGCTATGAGTATTTATGTCCATTCAAACCTTTCTTTGCAATCGTGCATGTCCATGAAACTAAATACGTCTGAACCCCACTTAAAAACGCCTGACTTCTGTAAGCTTACATTCCGTGAAGTGAGAACTAGTTAGCGGTAAGTAATAATAATAATGATACTAAAATCTCTTTGTCATTTTTTCCCAAGGAGAGGAACTCGAGGGAAGTGGAGAACAAAAACCCAAATTACGTAAACCCGAAGAGGAGAACTTATTTAAGCGAAAATTCTTTCGATTATTTTAAATATTAACCACTGAAGCCTTTCTTGATTTTGATTATTCTAATGTTCTGAATACTTCTTCATCTCTTTGTTTGTAATTAATACAGAAACTCAGCGAAAATTAAAACATGAAAATAATTAAGTCGTAGTTTTGATTGTGGTTTTTCATATTGTTTTTTAAAATTTATTTTCGGGTCGAAAATTGAACATTCCAAAATTAGGAATGTTAGGTAACACTTCGGAAGGATTTAAGAGGCAAAATTAGCGACCACACGGCTCATTATTTCGAGAAACAAACAGTTTCGAGACTAATTTGTCATTGAAGAGGTGGATGAAATAAATGATGTGTGCTGAGGAAACTCTGGCGAAGCCAAGTTAATTAAAGCAGCTTTTATTTGCAAAAATACGGTCGTTTATTGTGGTTATAAACTGCCCTGGTAATGGTCATGATGTAATAATAGTCATATAGCATAAAGCACGGGTGTAACCAGGCTTTTGAAAGGGACTGGGGCAAAGTGAAACAATTGTTCCACTAATAGGGGGTGGTTCTATCACCTATGCACGAGATTGTGTCGATATAAGATTTCAGAAAACGCTCTAGAAATGGATTTCCTAGCCGAAATATGGAAAAAAAAGAAGTCCAAATTTTCTTCAAAAAAGACAATATTTAGTTAGAGAAAGACTGTCCTGCCAATAGGGGGACAATTGCCCGCGTTGCACCCCTTGCTTCAACCACTGGATACATGGACAAAGACGAAGAAGAATGTATGACTTGTCTAAAGACATAATTTGTGGCATGTGCACGTTATTTATTTACATGCAGAATCACCTCGTGGACCGCAAGTGTTTCCAGTCATACAGTGTTTAGCCAATCGAAACTTTTAGGACCAGTCTGCCCTCCATGCTATTTCAATATTTGTACGTACATTTGAAGATGTTCCTTGACCTATTTTACGCAGAAAAATTTCCGTACCCTAAGACAGGAATCGAACCCGTAACCTCTGATGGCCGGACATCTTGCCATTGACCCACCAGAAAGTCTGGGCTCTAGGTAACCAGCAGGACCTATGATTGGTCGTTGTAAACCTTCAGCCAATCACAACTCGTGCAGGTAACCCAGAGCCCAGTCTTTTCGACTCAGACGGCAGGGGCATATAGATTTGAAGTTGTTTGACTTGACATTTTTACAGTTAAGAGCTAGTAATTGAAAGTGCAACGAATGTTTGTGTTGTCTGAAATGTGTGAGGAAGTTTGCTGGCCTTCAGTAAAGATACATCTGAAAAACTTCCTTTCAAATTTTACTTCAACAAAACACAAAGTCTTTTCAAATAGAGAAATAACACTTCATTGATTCTGCTTCATGCTGAGAAACATTTCCATTCCATGAGAAAAACCAAATGATTCATCCCACCAAATCGATCTAATAAAGAGCAAAACGATCGCAACTTTAAAACAGCTTTTAACCCTTTACCGGGCACTCTTGCCAAATAGCAACATATTAATTTTACTCTGGCTAACGCCAGACAATTTTACTCGTCAAGGGGAGACCTCCTGAAAACCTGCCCGATAAAGGGTTAAAAACGACCAAGGATAAAAAAAAATTATATTTTTGCATTATACATCTTCATACAAATGTTCTGGTTGGTCCTAAGTATACAAGTGTCGAAAATTAATTAAACTTTGTCCTGTGTTTTTTTTTACATTCGTAACATAAAAGATTTTTATCATTTCCGATGTCATGTCGTTCTATTCTACCAACGTATTGTCATTAAAACAGCTTGGAGGTGATGTTTTTTTATATTTCAGTACTATCAATCGGTAATGTCTGAATTAATGCGATCTTATGGACGATAAATGATTCTTTTAATTCCATTTTCACAGACAAGTAAAATAAAAAGTTGAAATACATTGAAATACTGTAGGCAAATAAAAAGTATATCCTTAGAGAATCTCGTACGTTTGCGTTGGTAGTCACCGAAAAATGAAATACCAGTTGAAGAAAGGCCATCAATTAAATTGTCCCTATCTCTGTTACCTCTCATCCATGTCACCATTAGTTCTGATATTTTGATTTTTTCTTACCCTGTTAAATTAGTTATCTTATATTATCAATCGTAAGTCAAGAAGTATCCATCGTCGCAGTGCGCGCGCAAAGTCGTGTTCGAATAAGTCCTAGCTTGTTGTTAAAATTTATCGTTCTAAATGACCCGTTACTGAAATATGTTATTCTCTGTCAGTCATTCATTCAAGCTTACAATCAACACCTGTCATGAGATCTATCTGTAACTGTGCGCTTGTGCTGAAGTATACACCTGCTGTTATTAACATTAGCACCTCTTACGATGTCAGTGAATGCTTCGGTGACTAATTTGATTACATCCATGAACTGACAGCTGGCTTACGGTGGATGACCAATACAAATGAATTCATTATGTCGAAAAAAGTATGCTGCCATTGAAATGATCAAACACTTCTTTTAAAATAGATTATCAGGGCGACTCCTAAACGGAGAGATAATAATTACTAATGTGTTGAGAAATGAAGCAGTGGTGGTTTACCGCTCGGTACAACTGCCATTGCGTGAAAAAAACCATCTTGAAAAAAAACTCGAAATAAATTTCTTTCATGTTCCAGCTATGGTGTGTTCTTAATTTAGTGCCGTACTTCGTCGATGTGTGATAACGAAGTATTCCCACGTTTGCCATACTCAGCAGGATGTATGCTAGGTTAAAAACCGTTGTTTGGGTTCTTCATCAATTCCAATCAACGCATCCTTGAGGAACCTGGTCTAGCTTTTTTGCTGTGTCGATTAACTGAAAATGAAGTCTTGTTTTCTCGCTGCTGTGGTAAGATATTCTCAGTCACCTTTTAACTTTTTGACGAGTAAAAAGTTCATCTTCTCACCGTTGAATATTATCATTATTCATTTTCAACAGTTTCTCTTGTGTTCATTGTGTGCAGTGAATGGTCGCTCACATAGATCAGTGAAACCAAGATATGAATTAGAACTACTTGGTAAGTATCAACACAATGATCTGGTAATGCAGTGTAGCCTCATGTCGTACTACACGCTGCAAGGCTTGCCGCTTTTACAACATCATCATTGTAAAGTAGTCGGTAAGGAATATTCAGATCAAAATCGTTGTATTGATAAAAAACATTCTAATTGATGTAGCGTGAGAGTATTTAACTTTCAGCGCTTTGCTTGAAAAATGAAACCCCGAAAAATGCTCCTTTTATGATTTGTTACATAAGAACGATGTCCTCCTTGTTATCTCGTTAGATGTACGTGACATGATGGAACCATGTACAGTTTTCTTATGATATAAATGTTTCTATGATGTGCCGATTGATCTAATTCACCACTTCAGCCCTAAAAACCACGTGTAGTGTCACGTGGTGCAAAACGTAAACAAAGTCTAGAAATGCGGACATACGAACTGTCAAAAGCGTACTAAGTGTTAGCATCAGCTTGCCTTGCTTAGGATTGTGATCCGAAATTGAAAGTATAATTAGGTTTTATAGGCGTTGTTTTGCTAGTTTTGGGAAGCAAAATATTTGAAGATACCATGT
>JBAHVQ010000032.1:384127-421324 GCA_036872915.1 Nanipora kamurai
AATAGCGTGCATCGTTTCTACAAGTTCCCCAAGCACATCTCTTAGTGGGGACCATATTGACACCCGCTCTGAATGTCCGCATTTCTTGACTTTGTTTACGTTTTGTACCACGTGACACGACACGTGGTTTTTAGGGCTGAAGTGGTGAATTACTCTTGAATAAGTAAATATGTCAGATTCTGCACTGAAAGTTTTCTGAATTTTATCGTATAGAATCATAAGATTTAACTAGTCAGTCTAATAGAATATTTTCTTATGAACTTCTCGATGAATTATCTCTGAAACATACAACCAAAATTTCCCATATTTATTTTAAACTTAAGAAATTGTGGCTGAGAGGACTGGTGTGACTTCCTGGAAGTTTTCAACCATGGTGCATTGCGGTGATGAAATGAGAAACAACTGCAAGAAATGTGACCACGGACGAAAACAAAAAGATACTCACCTGGGCTTCCTTTCTGACCTAGTTCTGACTACAATCTGTGTTCATTCTACTTTCTATTTCACTACCTAGAGCTTTTTAAAAAAGAGCACGACAAGACGTCATTAAAAAGAGCTGGTAAGTATTTCTTAGTTTTCAAAAATAATCCTTATTCATTTATTTAAATACAACGGAAATTGTGCTTACGGTTTGTTTTTTTTTCACACTTTAAAAGATCAAGACCGTGAGGCCTCGGGTGATGAGGGTTCCTCGTCAGGCGAAAGAGGTTCGGGAGGTGAATATGGTTTCCTACGACCTTTCAAGCTTTTACCTTTGAAACCATTTGCTCCAACCAAGAAACCATCACAATTCCCATTTCCGAATGTTTTTGGTTCAATCAAGAGCCCGCTGCCGACTCGACGTAAAAAGCCACGAGCTTTACGTAATAGCGCTTAAGAATATTCATCCTCTGATGTGAGCAGGATCCTTTAATGGTTACTTTGGTTACCACGAATACTTTTTCGCCTTTTTATGTCTTGTAATTGGACCTGTCTGAATAAATTTCCGTAAAGCAATCTCATCGTAATAGTACGCTATCATACAAGTAGAGTTAATACAGTGCACGGTATTAACTGTACATGAGATCGTGAATCCAGAACAAGCCGACAACTTAAAGAAATGAAGGAAGAAACAAACATGAGTCTGTTTGACGACGTCTTTGAAATAAAGACGAAATATCACAATTTCGTTGTAACTCTCTAGATTTTAACTCATATCTTGAGTTACCAAGATGACACTATGAGATCCTGACCTGCGCACCTTCTTAATTGGACCGAAAAGACATTTGTCATGTGGAGTGCACGTGTCAGTTGAGGTTAATAACAGCTAAAATCGAAGGCTAGAATATATCGACGGAAGATCAGTGATTGGTAGTCATAAATGTTATAGACGAAGGTGCATTACAATTATCTTTAATAACCAAAAGTTATTCAAAGTGATACTTATCCCGTTTGAAGGACAGCGCGTCAATGAAATAATGTAAGTTGTATCGAATCTGGGGGCATTAGAATGAGTTGGTGCTTGATGATCCGGCGTCAGTACAAGTGTTTTGAAAGATTTCAAAGGAAAAGTTTGTCGAAAATGCTGACATTGCTGGGTTTTTTACATCAGAAAACGGTTGAGCCAATAACAGCGGGTATCAACCAAAAGCCAGGAAAATAAATTAATCCATGAAAAGATAAAAACTACATCACAACACAGCTGTCGTAGACGATTGTCCTTTGTGGTGTATCTAATCTCCTCTAAGTGCACAATTGCCACTTACAATTCACTCGCAATGAGTCCTTAAGACTTTCGTCAGTTAATCGTATCCATTAGGATGAACAATCGTAGACGACCGAATCCCATCGTGTAAATCAGCCTTTATGCGCTCGCTCCTTGCTTAACCTGTTCTTCGCATCCACACCTTAGAAAACGTCTTGTAGATATCCATGAATGTAAAGGTATCATGTGGATCAGGTTTTTTTTCAAAGAAAGAAATTACAAAACACGTTCAAAAACTAGATAATACAATTCATTTAATAAAAATTCTGTACTTGAAAATCAACAGGCAGGGGCATTAAATTGTCGAAAGTTCACGCCACGTGGAACTTCCTGGAGGAATGGTATTTTACCCTAACACCACACGTAGTATTTTTTCTAAATACCATACATACAGGACCTGAATTTACATTAAAGGAAAATCCAGTGCAAAAGAACCAATTAGAAATAAGTAAAATATGATGAAATTCAATTATCTCGGAAACATTCTTGTGCTTTCCAAATCCAATGAACGAGACGACATTAAAAAATTATATTCAACTTCACATGGAAATTACCATTTGAGTAGATTTTGTACTTGACTCGTAACATGCCCGAGTTTGCCGAATTTAATAACTGTGTCAAGTTTGATGTAAACCGCTGTGTTTAATTAGTTCTTTGTTGCAAGCAACTCGTGTAAAATTGGGAATTTGAAGTTG
Source organism: Nanipora kamurai (assembly GCA_036872915.1). NCBI lineage: Eukaryota > Metazoa > Cnidaria > Anthozoa > Scleralcyonacea > Helioporidae > Nanipora > Nanipora kamurai. Next base: position 386,567 of record JBAHVQ010000032.1, read on the forward strand.
GGCCGCCGTGTCTGGAAACAATCTTATTAAGAAAATTAATATACCGAACTATTTTGTTACTCTGTTTCAGGTATTCACCCAAGCTTATGCACGCATGACTTGCGTAAGGATAATTTGTCTTCGAAGCAATCCGTAGCTTTTTGTTTCTTTCTGGATAGTTCACCTGCTGTCTATTCATGGCATTCGGACCTCTTGCAATGCGAGTGAATGGTTCAGCGATAGATAGTTTGACTGATGCCATTAGCTTGCGGTAATATATGTAAGTGAGTTCCTTAAGTCGTGTAAAATATACCTCTACTTAAATAATTATTTAATTTTATGAGCTGAACCCGAGTTGAAACTTTCGATTTGTTATTGCAAGATATCGTATCGACTTTAGTCTAGATCAACTTCCCGTGTAACGAGCCCCTAAAAAGATTTTTGTTAAAGACCGGGCTCAAAACTTGGAAGATTAAATACCCCTCAGTAGAAAAAATTAATAACTTTCATAAAGAAAATGGGGGCACTGAATTCACACAACCTGTTACAAAATGCCGTTTTTGGAAGAACGAAGGTTGAGCATAAGGATCCCAAAAACTCAAAAAATTAATGAAATTTCTTTATATTTCAGTTCTGTTGTGCTTTTCGGTTGGGTATCAAATTGCTGACGTATTCTGGTAATATTTCACCAGGTGTTTGTCCGATCTCCAGCAGAGTTTGCTCAATGATAAAAGAGGTTTATTTCGTTCTTGGTCAGTTGTACTCATCGCGTCCGTAAATGGTCATTGGTCTCAGGGAATTAAAAATGAAGTTGTATTTACTTGAAACTTTGGTAAGATATCCTTGTGATATTTCAACTTGTAAAAGTACACCCCAAGAAAACTTTTCCCATCCTCGAACATCTTGATGTTTTATTGTCTTCTTTTTTTCAACAGTTTCTTCTGTGGTCCGTAAGATCAGCCAAAGGTCGTTCACTCAGGTCAAGGGGATCAAAAGATGAGTTAGTTGATCTGAAAAGTAAGTATTAACTTATTGAACAGTTGATGTAACACTGACTGCTGTCTTACATGTTGCGGTGAAGAGACCTTCACATTCCTTGAGATAAAAAACATTCGAGGTATGGTTAGAGTTGTAACTACTGCGTTTGATTTAAGAAATGGAAGTCCGAAGAGAACCGCATCATACACGTTTTCCCGCGCCAAATTACAAATTTTTTGAATATCCAGTTATATCATGGCATTGGCTTTCTACTATGACATGCTAGGAAAAAAAGTATTTATCATTCGGATTTAGATAATACATGACTAAGACAAGACAATTCAAGACAAAAAAGATTTATTTGTACCCATATTAAATTACAAAAATTGATTAAATATGTTAAATATGTATTAGTTTAAGTACATGCTACCTGTATGCCACATTTCACATGAAAAACTGAAGTATGTGACGTCTTTTTCACATATGATTACATGTGAACCACGTGTAAATCACGGGTGAAATTAAATTGCGTGTGAAATTGAAATATTTCATTTTTTCACTTGTAATCATATGTGATCACGTGATATTACCGTATGAGGACATGTGGAGATTTTGTAAGGGTACCATTTGGGCCTGTTCTGTCTCTTCTTATTCCAGAATACAAATAAAAGATTACGCGCAATACTCGGTACAAAAAGAACAATAATGAGATATTCCGAAACTGGATCGAGCTTGACGGCACTGATCTGCGTTCTATCGTGCTGCAATTCACGTTCATCAACTCAATTTTTACTGGGTACCATTGATGTTTGTAGCTGTTCTAAAGCTCCAAGAGAAATACACATATCTCTGGACCAGAATATTATCAGTAAATTTTTAACTAAAGACTTACTAAAGGAATTTACTAAAGGAAATTTCTTGTCGAAAAGTCGATTGCACTTCCGGTCTAACGGTCCATTCCGACATTTTGAACTCTTCAGGGTCGGTGAGCGTGTTATTCCTTCTGTTCTGTTACTTGAAGCAGAATATAGACGGAACGGTATTCTGGCTATTTCTAAATTGGAGTAGATCCCAAAAGAATGCCGTAACACTCCATCCCTTGAATTCTCATTCCGGAATAGTCGCAAAAAATGCACGTTCAGTAATAGTTTGCATCACGCACAAATTAACCACCCTGTTTTTCCCAATATTTAGACTTCTTTAAGAAAAACCTCGTGGGTCAGTCTTGGAAAGAAGCCAGTGAGTTTTTCTGATTTGTTATAAGTTATTTTTGTTTAATGCAAATAAATTTAGCAAATTCTTACCCATCTTTTTTTTTACGTTTTTGAAAAAGCTAAAGATCAAGTCGGTTTGTTATCAAATAGTGAGAAATCCTCGTCAGGCCAACAAACTTATCCGTCTGCAGACAAAACTTTCGCGTTGAATGATCGACGTTCTTCGTTGAGTGATAAAGTTTCGTCGATACGCAGCAAGAGTTCCTCGTCAGATGATGATAGTTTCGTGTCCGGTGATGACGGTGTCACTGATGGATCTGCAGGTATATTTTTTATTCAACTGAAGAGACATAAATTACTTTAAAACTCGAGAGTAAGAAAGGGCACACTGCATGATTATGGATTGTATATATGTGCGAAGGATGGATATGATTCTATGGTAATATGTTTGAATGTATGCATGATTGAATTTAATCATCTGTACATTTATGAGACGACTAGTGGACGTTCGTCAAGCTCGTTCTCTCAGAAAAACAGTTTCTGAGCCCTAGACTGGAATCGAACCCGCAACTTTCTGATGACTGGTGAGACGCTCTTACCATTGAGCTACGACGACTCAGATGGTGAGCTAAGGTGCAAGTTCATCTTATGTACTGCCTAAGCGAAAGTCACGATATGATTCCGCATAGGCAGTACACATGATGAACCGACACCCTAGCTCACCATCTGAGTCATGGTAGCTCAATGGTTAGAGCGTCTCAGCGGTGAGAAGGTTGCGGGTTCGATTCCCGTCTAGGGCTCAGAAATCGTTTTTCTGAGAGAACGAGCTTGATGAACGTTCGTTGGTCGTCTGATATTTACCAAGCTCCCACATCAACTAAGTTCGTGTTCAGCATTAAGTACATGTACATTTATGAGTCAATGCATTTCTCATGCATGTATACATCTATATGTACTGCGTACAATATGAGTGGCCGAACTGTATGGGACGTACGAGGTGATCAGAGTCAAATAAGAAAATAATTACATCTGACTGAAGATTTATCGAGATTTACCGACATTCTACGTCATGCTAGCCTGTGTACGTCCTGAATTACGCCTCTAATACAGTGTGTGAAAATTCGCACGATAGCTTGTCGGAACTCGCCATGCTTCCGCCGGGCTACTTAATAGTGTTTGATTGGCCAAATCAAAAGGGCTTTATCAATTTAACCAATCAGAATCAACTACTCAGTTCTGAATAGCAACGGCGAGGTTCGACAAGCTATCGTGCGAGTTTTCACAGACTGTATTACAGGCGTAATTCAGGCTGTACACCGGCTAACGTCATCCAGTCCAGCAAGTCATTGGCAACCAGTGAGCTCAAAATATGACTGGAGAGATATCTTCCCGCCCTCGGATGAAGGGAAACATGGCCAACATGGAGGTGATTTTTGCATGTCAGTTTCAGTTATTTCAGTTCCCACACGGTTTTGCACCTCAATTCCCGGCATTTTCAGTCTCTAAGACCGCACAGGCGCCTGAAACTGACGTGCAAAATTGGCCTTCATGTCAGCCATTTTTAACTTCACTTTTTGCCCGGACCTTACTATTGCCTACTGACTCGCCCCAGGTTTAAGTACCGATAGTAACGTTGCTCTGCCATCTAAGTTCTAGTACCTGAATGGTTGGAGCGTCTGGCTAGCATTCACAAGGTTGCGGATTCGAGTCCTATCTGGACCTCAGAGTTTTTCTGAGTCCTGGGCATTCAACAGTTTGAACAGCAAGGTAGATCAAAGCCTTTAACAGTTGAACTATTTTTAAAACTAATTTCATCTATTTTACTTTCACCAGAATTTCCAAATTATCAACATCCAACAATAAAACCTTCGAGTGAATTCACACATAGCACTGGGTACACTTCATCATATCCCACCGGGAATCCGTCATGGCGTCCGTCTGGGAGTCATTCATCTCAGCCATCATGGAGTCCTTCATGGTATCCATCTGGGAAACCTTCATCTCATCCAGCATGGACTCCATCGGAGAAATCGTCATGGTACACCACCACTCATGCTTTCTGGTATCCGTCTGGTAATCCTTCATGGCATCCATCTGGAAAATCGTCATGGCTTCTATGTTGGAATCCTAACTGGGGTCCTTCTCAGAATCCTTCCTGGCATCCTTCACAGAATTCTTACTGGCGTCCGTCTCAGAATCCTTCCTGGCATCCTTCACAGAATTCTTACTGGCGTCCGTCTCAGAATCCTTCCTGGCATCCTTCACAGAATTCTTACTGGCTTCCTTCTCAGAATCCTTCGCGATATTTTTCTGAAAATCCTTCCGGCCTTCCTAGTGGCAACCAGTCGAGACCTCCACATAATAATCCTTCAGTATCTTCAACTCGTAATCCTTCGGAACCTCCATCCCTGAAACTTTGAGATAATCAATTCAGTACCATCAGCTCCCAGTCATAAGTCGTTAATATAGTTTTTTGACAAATACAGCTTTCTTTTTTGTGTCTTCTTGCAGAAGTCTTTCGTAAGAAATATTCTTTTAAACCATGCGTTGTCGCTGATACATCAAGTTCACTTGAAATTTTTATTCAGGTCGGAATTGTGGGATTCAAACACAATTTAATATTTTAATAATTTGATTTGCCGACATGGCGCCACCTGGGCGTGACCATATCTGATTACGTTAAACATTAACTCACGTTTCATGTTTTACTGACGAGTTTTGATGTTCTGTTGCGGCCGAACGAGGAAACCCTGGTAAGATTCTTTAGTCAGGTTAGTATCTCATGTTGTAATTATTCTTCTTTAGTCGGACCATATTAAACGAATTATTACTAATCATTAATAATTAGGAATCACTAGTAATTAATTAATAATAAACAAAAGAAAATGAATGCTTAATCAATATTGAAAATATGGATACACCATCGTCCGAATTTACAGGCACCTTTTCCATCAAATTTCTTGGCTCAAGTGCTTCGTATCCCTGCAATAGTTTGTAATTAAACACAATATTCACATGCATTCGTTGCATAAGTAATTTACAATATTCGCGTCCGAACTGTATGGGATTTACTACGGCTCGCCTTGTAAATCCCCCCATACAGTTCGGCCGCTCATATTGTAAATAGTAATTATATGTTACGGATTAAAAAATACGAGATATATTGATCTATTCAACAATGAAGAGTTTACTCTTGCTCAAATATATAAATTGTATTTAGAGGAAAATATCCATTGTCAAATTTTTCAAGGTATTCTAAAATATAGATATTTACAAAGTGTCACTTAGTTTGATACAATCACTCCGTCAATGTACCACTCTAGAGACTGGTGCGCTTATTTCCAAGCGACTCCTAAGACTGCTCCGAAGGAATAAAGCCCAGCATGCGCATTCACGAAGCTTGGCAAGGGTCGGGGTGAAAGTTTGAATACCAACATCCTAGTTTCCCTGGGCAATGCAAAAGATGATAATTTGTTGAAAATTTCGTGTTTAGTTGCCATTTCGAAGGGCATACATTGCGCTTGTTTGTCGGGAAAAATTATTCCTCGCCGACAGTGAAACTCACAAATCTGCTTTACACAGGCATAACATACGGTAAGACGTGATGGTGATAATCGCTGTGGAAGAAAATATAGAGCCATTCCAGTTTGTATGTGGCTTAACATAAAGTGAATCCACCCAATGTTCAACTGAACTTTTGATGAGTAAAGCAACTGGAAAAATATTATATTCAAATTTTCGAACGTAGCCGGTAGCTGCGAACGGACTCGGAAAAATAAAATTCCTAACGCTAACCCTCCGTTTCTTCTTGTACTACATACACAAACTGCTTGATGACGTCTATTTGTGATTGTATTCTTGACATTAGTCGGTTCGACTATTTCTACTTCCAGTCTGTAAACCAAAGTCCAACAATATTGTAAAAGCGAGCACAACAAATGTAACTTCTCCGCCCACTTGTCAAGCCTTCCACTCAACGGCCAGGTTTTTTGGACCGGCATAAGATAAATCCGATTTTGTCTACAATTTTCCATACTGTGAAAGGTCTTCGAGAGTATCCTCAAAGAACGTTTCTAAAATTTCATGCGATTCATGTTGTGAGTATATAACCAAAACTGCAACTATAACCGAGCAATGCATACAAACTCAAAGGTGACAGGTGACAAGTCGTCGACCACGCCCACATTCGCCGAATATTCTAATATTTGGAAAAAATCGAGCCGAATATTCGAAGATGTAAAACAACACAAATCTGCACCAGTACTCCTTATATCAATCAACGACGAAGTTCTCTCGCTCACGTATACACCTACGGGTAAACCGATGTTTCCCTCAAATTCCTCTTGGAAAACAAAGAGACTCGGAAAAACAAAACTAACTTTTCCCTTCGGGATCAGACATTAAGCGTATAATTCAAAAATTAAACGAGACTTCCCAGTAAGTTGACGTTTGATTTGGATTCTGTCTGGTTGTCAATCCGGAACGAAGAAGTAACAACGTGAAGTAAGTAAGTAAAGCGTGCTCGCTCCAGGCCGCCGCATGACTCTGATATTGATGTATGGAGTCCAGTGAGCAGTGTTTGTCTGATATCAGTCATTCCATTGTCTGCTGTCCATTGTCAACTGATAAATTTAAGGAGGTCAAACTGCGTAGAGTTGACAGATTTAATTTAAAATGGATGAGAGTTTTAAAACGGTGTTCCATCGCTAACGTCAGTTCAATAACTAGCACTGTGCCATTTCATAATTACGGCAAATACAATATCTTGTTTATTTAATTATGGATCTTTTTCAAAGTTGTGGCAGTAGGCGACGATTTCGCCGAATATGGAGGTACTGGCTAAGTATCATCTTGATCTACCTTGGTATTTTATTTCTAAGCTTCCAGATACAGCATCCTATGTATTTCAGAAAATTTCGCAATGTTAAAATGACCAGAGAATGTACGTCGGTGAAAGTGCTTCAAGAAGTTGTCAAACTTACTCGAGACGTTCATTCCATTCTTTCTCAGTTGAATATTACTCATTTTCTACTCTATGGTTCACACTGGGGTGCTTTACGTGTTGGAGGTCCTCTACCATGGGATGACGACGCTGATTTAGGAATAATGGCTGATGAAAGTTTCATGTCCTTGTCAGAAGAGGAATTCGTTAGTGTATTTGAGAGTAAAGGAATGAATGTAACAAATAATATGGCTCAAAAAACTTCACTGAAATTAGACAGAGGGATAGCACAAGTTGATGTTATGGTATATTATGATAATGATGGATTGATGAAACGCAAAGGATGGGAGCCATTCCTTATACCGGTTCATTACCGACTCCACCATAGCTTCCCAACATGGGTGGTTAAGACACCACCATCACTACCCACAATGCAGTTTGGTAATTTTAATATAAGTGTACCAAGAGGTGGTCGTGAGATAATGAAATATTTATACCGTTATAATTGGTGGATGGATTACAAGCCAGATAATGAGTGTGAACCAATAAAATGGTAACTGATTGATGTATTTTATGGTAAAGTACATGTCTATGTTTTATCCATTATGATACAGTCTATGTTGAAACAACTTTTTGTAACATCTTTAATATCTTAAATACAACAGAAAACGTTTTCCAAAATTATTTTGCTTAAAATACTTATAGTATATTCATGGAATACCAGCTCATATTTATTCCTTTTTTTGTTGACCTAGGTTTACAGATGTCACATCACAAAACATTGAAACAAAAAGAGGAATTTTTGCAAAATTCAAAATGCCCACACCTCTTGTCTTTTGCACCCAGTGATTTGACCATGCAGTTGGGTTCCCAAAAAAATTGCCCTGCCATGGCCCTGTTACCAAACATGTTTGGTTTATAACACAATTATGCTTTTTTAACACAATTAAAATTCTTAAATCAGATAGGAATATATTATTGGGGAAAAGTGAAGTTATTTATCACAGTTGCTTTGTGATATTTAAAAGTTTGAGCCCGAAAATTTAACATAAAATAAATCCTTGGTTCTTCAAAATTGCTTGTCCAAATCAGCAAATTAGTCTGTTCTGTTTTGTCTTTTCATATTTTAAAGGGACACATCTCCCAAGACATCCTGGGTTAAATAGTTTCACTGTAAGTTAACATCTACCAGATGAAAGTCTATGTACCAGTATATGATATATTAATTATAATGTCAAGGGAAAGGCCAGAAAGCTAAGACTTTAAATCCCTCTGTGCCAAGTGATATATAAACTCAAAAGATTAGTACTTTGGTATTTGGAATTGCAAATTTGAAACTATTTCAAACTGAAGTGACTGATAAATCTCTATGTGAACTTGAAAATGAGGATGGATTATCACCTTCCTGTCCATATAGGTCCTCAGTGACCTTTGAAAACTTTAGTCCTCAGACAGGAAAGGGTTAACAAGGGTTTAAAACCTATTTCCTTAACTCCTTTCTGTCCATACAGGCCCTCAGTGACCTGTGGAGACTTTAGTATTTTACTCTGGCTAATGCCAGATAATTTTACTTGTCACAGGGAAAATCCTCAGACAAGAAAGGTTAATGCTAAGATATAGGTTAATAATTAATTTAGGAGTTTTTCTGCTTGAATTTATCCCAAAATAGTTTATTTTTACTGATTAGTTTAAGCCTTACGTTGTTGGTCTATTTTTCTTTTTCCACTTTTAGATCAGATGAAATTATGTATCAAAGCATTCCTAAAGTCAATTACTGTATATTTTAAACTGAAGTTAGTTCTTGCCAATAGTTTTTCATGAGGATATATAAGTATATGAGATATTGAAAGCTGCATGAAAGGTAACTTTGTTCAGTTATGAGAGGGTGACTTATGCTCTAAAACATTAGGACTGTTTATATGAGACAAAATAAGCCTTGGCTAAAGTAAGCTGCAAATAGTGCATTTATATGAGCATTTTTGCCCAGGCTTATAATTATTAGACCCTAATCATATGCAATGACATGATTTCAGAATACACTTGACTTAGTCACTATTACAGTAGTTAGTTGTTTTGATTTTATAATTGAAATTTTCCATAGGTCAATTTATAAACATTCGCATGAATTACAAAATAATTATTTTATACTGAAGTAAATGATGTTAAGCCAGCGCAGGTTATCATGTTTTGAGAGTTTCTTGTATTATCAATACATGCATTTAGGACTTTATGTTTGTATATACATTCAATTATGAGATGTAGTAAATGAATTTAAGGTCATTGGTAAGTGTTTGTGAACTTAATCTTGACAACTGTCGTACTGTGGTCTGGTAAAATTATCCCATTACTAAATTTGTTCAACAGTTTTCCCAGACATTCGTTACCAATGGGGATTTGGTATGATTTGTAAGTGAAATTAAAGACCTGGGTCCAGTTGTATAAAACTCTTAATCATGATTAAGTCAACCGTCGAGTGATTAAACTGCAGTTAAATTCTTATACACTGATCCTGATTGGCTAAAACTAAGCGCTAATCATGATTAATCGGCCCCAGGTGATCAAAACGTAGTTAAATTCTTATCCTCTCATCTTGATTGGCTGAAAGTAACCACTAGTCATTATTAAAGTTAATCAAATTTTTATGCAACCGGCCCCAGTTGAACCTCTTATGTGTAACAACCCCAAAAACTTCTGCTGTGTTCTAAATGGTGGTGATATTATGAATGAGCCAACGGACCTTTCACTTGTTGCATTTTTGCATGAAAAATTTCTGTGGCCCCACATAAACTTGGCTTTCTCCCCTTAGCAACCTCCCAAAATTGTTTGACCCAGGTACTCTTTCCAAATTTTTACTTGAGTGAACGAACGAGCGAATGAATTAAGAAATGAATGAATGAAAACATTTTCTAATTTCAGGAAACCTTGTTCACCAAAAGCAATTTTCAGAGAGATATTGATGGAAAACATTGCAAAATAATTTATAACCAAAGAACGAAGACTAGAATCACATACAATCTTGGCTTGGAAGTTAGTCATTTAACGAATTCCACTATTTTACTATATGGTAATCTAGTTTTCGCTCACCCAAACTTTTCTTTACTTCTGGTAAACGTAAGTTGTTTTGGCTTCGTCTGGTATCTTTCATAGAAATTAGTGTTATATTCGAGATGGATAAACCATTCAAAAATTTAAAAACAAACAGACAAACAACTATGGGACTCATTCAATTTCGTTTCATCGTGAAATGCATGCTGATGATAATGTAGCTTGAAAACAGTATTTTATATGTTTGGACATGATACTGTCAAAGTCTGCTTTTTACGGTGCACATCTTAAAGTTTTTACGCGTAACAGTTTTTTGCAACCATTCGTATATTTCTCATGCGTTACAGTTTTCTAGTCACAATCCCAATAATTTCAACTAGTAATTTAATTCCTTCAAGGTTTAGACTGCCGAATTTAAGTAGAAAATTCTGTCGTTTCGAGAAGAAGACGTTTCACTCTCTGAAGAAGGGGGTTTTCCCTCGAAACGTCAGAATTTTTCCGTGTATATTCGGCAGTCTACCAACCTTTTAACTTTCTATGATGTTTAAATACTAACTATTCAGCGTCCTATATTTTTACATTGTTCTTCAATTAAAATTCAAAACCTCATTAATAATTAATGACATGAGGAAAACCCAAAGGAGAATCAAAACCGTGTCGTATCTTTACATGTCATAAACACGTTTTCCTCGTTGAATTGTCTTGGCTTATAAACATTAATTCCCAAACTTTCATCGTCAGTTAGCGAACAAAGAGGGCTATTTTTGAAGTTACTCAAAAAAACTTGCTTTATAAGATCTAAAATACGTGTTTTATAAGATCTAAAAAGCACTCCTACTCGTCTGTTAAATATTACTTAGTACTGATGAATTAATAACTTCAATTCTTTGCTACAATTCTTTGCCTCCTGATGTTATCTGTTTTGGACTCTTGGCTGATATTTTCTGTAAATTTTTTCATCGTTATTTGTGATGATTACTCTCTCTACTTGTAGAACATTCTTGCAACTTCGTGAACGGTTCTTCAGAAGATGTCGATGTAAGTGTTTTATCAGGTCGATTTGTTCCTCTCTTTTCCATTTTCGTATCCCGCCCGCTTCAGGTGAAGCCATTGGGGAATTAAGAAATTTTGACCTATGAAATCTTATCATTTCTCTGTCTACAACACTACTCAGTCCATTTCGTTCGAACTTTTCAGATGGCAGGCATTTATCATTATTTCTACTCCCCACCTTTATATCATTTCTCTCACACTTCAAGACTCCTTCCCCCAAAAAAGGGTCAGCTTCTAGCTTTTTCGTGCTGCACTCATCTTTATTCTGTGTCCTCTTCAAGTACTGTCTTCGAGGTTGTGTGTTCCTCAAAACTTTTGTCACCTCTCTTCTTTCTTCAGGTGATCTTCTTAACAGAGTGTCACCAACCAGGTGACTTTCATTTACCCAATTTTTTGTTCTCGTCAAAGCTTTCTCCATCTGTTCAAATTACAATGTAGTACAGACAGGTTGGCAAACTTCAAACTGAACAAATACAGTTTGTTACGAAGTTACCGCAAGTTACCACCAGCGCTTACCACCTGTGTTTTTTCTTTTGGCTATATTGCTTCTATTATCAAAGCAAACACATGTGCTAAAGGTAACGTATCGAGGAACATTATCCCATGAAGCCTACTAAAATTGAATTCAAGAAGAAAGGATAGATTAGAAATGTGATGAAAAATATCGCGAAGAATCGAATATCACAAATGATAGACGATGTGAACAAAACTGAATCCCCTGACTTCATTTGCTTGTTTCTTAATCGTATTTGTGCAGCTGATCTGAGTGACAGTCTTTCCATTCTGTCTGGGAGTTAAATATTTGAAATAAAAGTAGGATTCTTTTAACGTGGCAGATCAAGGGAAACGGGAGGTTGAAATCAGTAAACATATATAATCCACTATAAAACCGACCTTACATATATGCGACTTGACCACATTGTACGAAATCAACCTTACGACTGTTTGAGTGGTTGTTAGCTAGTAAAGACTATATTAACTTTGGTTATTTTAATTCTTTCCATGTTTTTTCTTCCACCTCAGCTGAATTTCTTCGCCATTCATTTGACTCTTCGAGCAGATTTTCCCCATGTGATCAAATGATGGGAAGGTTCCAGTACGGTTCAATACAGTAATTGAGCGAGAGGGCAAAGATACGAACCTTTCACCTCAACAATACTCACCTACTTTAAATGAACAGTATTGGAACAATTGCTGAAGTAATATTGCAATTATACCCGCTGCGTGAACGTACCAGAATGCGAATAAACTCCGAAGAAACTTTATTTGAACCCAGCGTCAAACAAAACATACACTAAACTGCCGAACAAAGAGTTTCAAATTATGAAAAGGAAGCGTCATTGTTAAAACGAAAATAAAAATGTTTAAAGTAAAATCCGTATTTGAAATGAAAATCCTTTTCAAAATAATATTTGATAGTAAAAAATTATAGAAATCGCGATGGATTACCATATCATTTCAGTCCTATCTTCCATGCCTTCATTTTGAAGTTTCGGAAAAACTACCAAACTTCAACTCGAAGACCATCAGTTTATGACATCAAGAAGTGTGAAAGGTAATTTCAGTGCTGAAATAGAGAAAGCAGGTGAGGTGAAAAATTTTCACGTTTTAAAATACTCAAATTTATCAGGACTACAGTCGTATTAGTTATTTATATCTACAAGAACGAAAGAAATCTTGTCAAATAATTCAGGCATAATTTTTGAAGAGTTACAACTAGTGTTGGGAGGATTTTACTTCTTAATTTCCTTTGTGGTGAATTTGGCGAACTCTTGTACAGAGTTCCTTGCACAGTTTGCATATACAAATATTCAATAGAGTGGAAACACCAACACAAGCGGCAAATTGATCCTAACTAAAGAGTAGGACTGGTACCCAGTCTGTAATTTTCAAGATGGCGGATGATACTGAAGAAAGTGAGAACGAATTTAGTCCCGAAGAACAAGCCATTTTATTGGAATTTCAAGTTAGTATACCTTTAGATAAGATGTTTTGTCAGTTAGATAAAGCATGTACACTAATATATTATATTCTTTTGAAGGACATAACGGGTATTGATAATTTAGGTGAATGCACACGTCATCTTTCTCGCCATCGATGGGATTTGCAGGTACATGTAGTATGATTTTCCAGGTATTCAGAATTTCATTCAAAATTTTAACTTTAGCTCCATTTTGCTTTCTTGTTAATTTTTGTTTATTTTACTTTGTTTGTTTTTTTTTTGTTAAGATTGCGGTGCAAGACGCCCTAAACGAAGCAGAAGGACGAACTGATGTTTACCAACAAGTGGAAAAAGAAGAATCTGACAGCGACGAAGAGTATGTTTATCTAACTTGTATTTCTATTATATACAGTAAAAATGTATGAGGAATTATTCAATGGGTTTGTATTTATTTTGTACTTTGTACTGTTGGGTGACCATCACCCAAAGAAAATTTATGACTTTGCAAACTCGTAAATTGTTTAAATATTAATTAACTCTTTCCAAAGGGTGGTGAGTCCTGAGTATTTTACTCTGGTTAGTGGAAATTGCCTAATGGCCAAGTGATTTAGTTGTCTATGGAAGATCTACTGTCAAGAAAGAGTCAATATAATGTTGTAGGTGTTACATGGGCAACAACTTGCTGAAGAAAATAATAATATATATATATAGTTATAATGTTTGATTGAAAATAAAATGGAAAATCTTCCAAAGTAGCCAACTTTTATATGGTTTCAGGGATGTAGGTAGCAAAAAATGAGTACCAGATAATAACTTCCAGATTTAATTTTCATTATGATCTTTATCTGGACAGGCATGCTTACAAGACGTAATCTGGTGTACGCATTAACACTACCATTCCTAAATCCTAAGTCAAATTAATAAACTTTACAGCAACATTTCTTAGTGGAGAAATGGCATATAAGATTTTTTTACACCAATTTTTGTTTACACCTTCATATCTTGAAGTTTAATGAATGATGGATTAGATTACAAGAACATGCTGCACAAAAACTATATATTTTAGAATGTTTGGGATAAAACATTATAAAACTAGCAGTATTGCAAAAATTATTGTGAGTGCTGGACACTCAAAATTTGTGTCAGCTGGACCCACCCAGTGGCACTGCCTAGCACAGCTACATCCCTGGATTTCAGGACAAATCTCTATGAATGTTGTAGTTAGACCAGTAAAGTGAGCCTTGATAATGACTGCTTATGAGCAATATTTTATTTAATAGAGCTCAGAGACCAGAATTATTTCACTTTAGATTTATTTGCTTTCGAAATATATATAAAGATATATAACAGCATAGAAATTTGAAAAATCTGATGATTTTTTTAAAACGGACAGAAAAAAAAAAGCTTTTCAAGGAAAAGAAATTCAAAGCTCTGCATTTCAGAAAGACTCAGCAAATGCATGTACTTTTATCCCTTGTTTTTGTCTGGATATTTTCACCTCCCATTCATAATTTAAAGAGTTGTAGGAGTTCCACATCCTGAAATTTTTTTAAGGTTAATGGACACTGTAACACCTGTTTGAGAAGTGATTTAAACTAAGTTATTTGACCTGATTCAACTGTTGTGTTTAATGCAAAGTTATAAAACACTAGAATTCCTATGTGCAATGTACCAGTCATATTCTGCAACTATAATCAGTGCAGTACATCCAATGAAACAATAGTAATTAGGCATAGCTGGACCACACTGGGGCTGCATACTGGCTAGACTTAGCTACCACATGGTTCAAATAAATTAAATAACTTTAATTTTGCATTGGGTCTAATATAATTATACAACCTGGAGTTTTAGTGGTACTGTATTTGTATCCTGAATAATGAGTACAGAGTGTCAGTTTCATACAAAAAATCAACCCAAAGGATGTAATTTAAAGCTGTAGTGGTTAATTCAAGCTCAAATGTGCAAATGAAGGAGCCCTTTTAAACATTATCAAAGTTTTGTCATTCTGTAAAATGTTGGTTAATTCCCCATCATCAATGACATTTTTATTTATTTTGGTAATGTTTTCTAGACTTGATGGTTCTGGTCCAGTTATAGCCCAAGCACCAGTGGTAAGATTAAAAAAGATTCTAAACATAAAACTATTAATTCTTAAAAACTATCATATCTGAACAACTGGAGACTTCTGTTTTGCAAATTGGAGCTGTATGAATTTGTTCTTTGCTTTTTGTTTTTATTTAGCCGGTAATATTTCCACAAATAGCAAGTACTAAATGAGTTACAAATTGAAATTTGAAATTAACATAAAATATTTAATGATCAAGTGTTGTCCCTTGGGTCTGGGTTGTATTTTGTGTTACTTGTTTTACCATTTCTAAATGCCTTCTTTAATGTTAGTACATCCATCAGTCATATACTTAAAGTTTTTAACTTGATTAAATACAATACATTTGATAGCAGAACATGTAATTTTCTTCCAGTAAATAACAGAAGTAGCTTTAAGCATAATGAATTGAAACTGTTATCAATTCTTGGTAAACAGTTACATGTATGAAGTGGAAGTAGTCTGTTTTGCTTGCATATTTAAAATTGTTGGTTGTTTTATTTGATACAATGTCTATTACTTAGGGTTGGACAAGTTGGCTGTTATCTGTTGTTAGTGTCCCTTTTCAATTTACTTTCTCAGTGATATCAGATCTTTGGAGATTTGTAGGTAATGTTTTTAAATCTGTGTTTTGGTTACTATAATTTTACAGTACATATTGAATCATCCTCAGGGTAATGTGAATAGAAAGTTTCATGATTAAGCTACTCTGTGAAAGACAACCTCAAAAATTGGGATTTAGTCAGATTAATTTGAACTGGCATCTTCAAGTTTCCTCACCTGCTGCTCTACCAGTTGCCAGAGGTATATTATTGAGCCAATAGGGAACATCCAACTTAAGTGCCCAATAAATTCTCAGGACAACATGCAGATGAGCATTAAGTTGTTTCAAATGTCTCTCATGCACCTTAATTGGTTCTATTCCCTTAATTCCCTTAATTGCATTCTGTTCCCTGTTGAATTGGTAGTTTAACTGGTAAGGCAGCAATCTACAAACCCAAACACATGAGTTTGAATCTCACTAAGTGACTTAAATTTATGAGTTGAGTTTCAAAGTGTCATTTGGTTGTGAAATTTCTCTTCACATTCCTTGCTAGTCTGACAGACCAAAGTTTTGATTTGTTTTCATTTTGTTTATACCTTGTAGTTGGTCTTGTTTGGCCTTCCTTATTTGGTGGTAAGTTTCACTGCATTTCCTTGAAAACTATGGATTTTCTTTTAATATCTGTCTTCTCTGATTTACTGACATTGATTACTGTATTGGAGAATCAAACTATGGAGATTAACCAAGAGAATGTTTCCTCAACCTAACAAGGAGGATGTCTTCCCATCATCAAAAAGGAAACATTGCTATATATTTATATACTATTATGTTAATCCCACATATATACAGTATTGTTTAAGAGTGTCATGTATTTTTGGCCCTTGGGTGTTTAGCTGATACAAGCCCACTTGAGGATGTTCTAAGTTTCAAAGAAGACTTTGAAACTAAATATGGAAGAACTCATCCAACCTTTTACCAAGGCAGTTACAGTCAGGCTATTGAAGATGCAAAGAAGGAACTTCGCTTCCTCTTAGTTTATCTTCATTCCTCAGAACATAAAGATACTGATCAGTTTTGTAGGTAAGCATAGTCATATATTTATATCAATTATTTTATCAGCCAAAAAATGCATACTAGAAGCAGTAGAAGGCTTCTTGGCACCTTCCTTGATTTAAATGCATGGTGAACTGTTGAAATAGGAAGTTAACATGTGTCTAAATGGCCTCAAAGTTACCTCGTTTATACACATATGACAAAGAAATTTGAAGACACGTCATGATTATTTTTTGTGATTTTAGTCATGAATTATTGGTACATTCTGCAAGGTTTTTATACATTTGATTTTTTTGTTGCTTGTTATCATATTTTTGTAGGTCAACTTTAACAAATGAGGGATTTAAGGAATATATTAACGGAAATATGTTGTTCTGGGCAGCAGATGTCCGCAGTAGAGAGGGATACAGAGGTAAGCTACTGACTATTGTGACAATGTATAATACCCTATGGATAGACTTTTTTTCCGTGGTCCTTTAGTTGGAATTGTCTTTTGGATATCACAACTTTCTTTACGGAGGTACAGTATTCAGGTTTTTTTAACATTTTAATTATTATTGCAGTGTCGTGTGCATTAAGGGAGACAACATATCCATTCTTGGCTGTCGTGTGTTTAAGAGACAATCGTATGATGGTAGTAGGAAGGTTGCAAGGTTAGTAGTTATTAAAAGATGTATTATTGTCTTTTATTGTAAAAACTATTACAAATACACGAAACATTATTTCAAAGTAACTTGATTGTATACTGCCCAGTTTAGAAAATGAAGTAGCTTGCATGTCTATCTTGCAGCAAATGCTAACTTCAATGGGCACGTGCTCTTATTGACTCGTTCCTTGAAACGGCTAAATATGCATTTTATGACACTTCTTGTTTTTCTGTAACGATTTGGTATTTAAGGTCCTATGAAAGTAGATGCTTGTTTAGCAAGACTTACACAGATATTACAAGATAATGAAGCATCCTTAATAGCTGCCAGGGCTGAAAGGTACAGTACATACCTAATGGGCGAAACCCAAACATGCATTGCACTTAGCTTTGATGCATGCCTAAATTTGCTGAGATCCATGCGTTTATTACATTGTGAAGGTCATGAATTACGTGGTGACTGTCGAATTCCTCTTGTTGGCTTTAATTGTCGAATTTTAGATTTAAAAGTACATTACAAAATGCTTCTAGACAAAAATACTTCACGCACGGCAAATGGGACTCTGACATTATCAATTTGTTCTAAATACCAGTCCAAATATTTCAAGTGTTTGGCTAACAATCCATGGTCGAAGCGTAGCTTGTTCTTCGTATACCATGTTGATATTATGGATTAAATTTACAGTCCTCTTGATTTCAGCCGTATTTACGCGGGAATCGATCTGGATGTGGTACGCTTCGACTTTGTGTTGACGAAACCTTCCGGCTCCGATCGCCTAAAGGTCTGCAATACAAACCAGTTTTGAATCGCTATTGTGAGATTTCAATTAAGTGAATACTGCATAGTCGCGCAGGCGACTGCTTTATTGTTAAAATTAGGTAGAATTCTGCTCTAGAGCACCTAGGGCAAGAGGAAAAAGTCGTCCGCACGACTATATGAGCTTAATGAAAATCCAGCTTTCTGAAAGTGTTTCAGCCGAGATTTGATCCTAATTTCACCCCGTGAAACGCGTGGATCGAATTTTATGTGAGTCCCGTGAATCTCCCCTGAGTGAATCTCCCGTGAGTGTACTCGAGGTTTTGGTTGTTATTGCAACAACTTGAAGACATAAAATAAACAGCATAGCTATTGTGTTAGCTCTATTTTTCTACTAACTTGACAAAATCGGATATTACTTCATAGTGGCATAAATCTTCACCCAAAACCAGATTCACCGGGACAAATTACCTTGAAAACAAACTTTGAAATTGTTGTTTTTTTCTAGAGAAGAACGAAGTTTCAATCAGACGTTAAGAGCAGAACAAGACGCCGCGTATCTGGAATCTCTCAGAGCTGATCAAGAGAAGGTTTCTAGATAATTCCCTGTTTACATTAACCAAACCATTTGTTACTGGTTTCTTGAATTGATTTATTGTGCTAGCCTTACTCTTGTAGGATAGACGCAAAAGTTTAGAAGCAGAAACGAAACGTCTCCAAGAGGAAAAAAGGAAGGACAAGGAACAGTCTTTGCAGAACAAAATAAAGGTAGTTTCGGACCCCTCGGCCAATAATTGGCAAAGCTGGAATCGTAATTTGAAATGAAGATCAAAGCCCGCATAGAACTTTAAGAATAGCCATCGACACAATAAAATTGAACGAAAACACAGATGTTTTCCACATGTAATAGTCATATCTCTGGTAATGTTGTGACGTAAACAACGAAATGTTAGATGTGTTCTTATATATTACTGTATTCTATTTCAGAATCATCCTTAGGGTAATATGAAACGATAAATTCACAGTTAACCATCATAGCAATAGTTAATTGTGAATTTATCATTTCATGTATTACTGTATGATTAATCCTGAAGGAGAGTGTCTATAGCTATTCTTAAAGTTCTATGTTCTTGATCTTCATTTTCAACTTATGCGTTTGTTTTCCTGGATAGTTCGGCTCATATCACGTGCTTTGTTTTTCTAGGCCATTGCAGAAAGGAGAAAGCAGTTGTTAGAAGGTCTTCCTCCGGAGCCCGAGGGAAATGATCCTGAGGCCATACGCATCGTAATCCGCTTGCCTCACGGAGAAAGAATAGATCGCTATTTCCTCAAAACCGATCACCTGCAGGTATTCAACGAAAAACTCACTGTGGTCTCACATTTTGACGCCTTAACGTCATTTAAACCTAATGATCGGAACATATGTTATGTGCTGTTGTTACTTAGTTGTACTTAAAGCTCTAAAATGATCTATCATCCCTGTGGAGGTCGGATTTTGACCAAGACTATCAAAATTTGGAACAATTTGAAGTGTTAAACTACGACACCAAAGAATCGTGGATGGCTATGTGTCGTCGTTCGGTTGGTAGAATGTTGAACTGTAGGATAGACCACTTTCATAATGGCAGTCATTTTAAGTATTCCTTTAAGTGCATTTAAATTAGCCTTTCTAGCCTCGTTAGGAAGCAAAGATTCTTTTGAATTGCGGACATGCAAACGAGGCTTGAAAGGCTTATCAAGATGGACATAAAAGAACATTTAATTTGGTATCCATTATAAAAGAAGTCTTTTGTTTTTGTGGTAGGGGTGGTATGGAAGCTCTTTTGGAATAGTGTTGGACTGGAATGCCAAAAGTTGTGGATTAAATGATCTTGTAGTGCAGCTGGAAGAGTTTTGGACTAAAGTACTAAAGCTTGTGGATTGGATGGAGTTACAGCTCAGGTTGCGAAGCATTGGACTGGAGTATCAAAGGTTGTGGCTTGAAAAGTAGTTCTAGCTCTTTCCACATGCAGACAACACACTGGACACCAATCTCTAGTTTACCTGTTGCCCCCTCTGACGGAAAGAGACAGCATTGTTTTGAAGCCAAGTATTAAAAATCGTGTATTTATTTTTTTATCTCGTGATTTTTCAATTCGACACATACATCATAACATTTTGTGATATTCCGTTAACTCACGAATTGTATTTTTGTTTTTTAGTCTCTTTACAATTACGTATTCTGCAACGATCAGTGTCCACATGACTTCAAGTTAGTGTCCCACTTTCCAAGAAAAGAGTTTGGACTTGACTCCGACAGTGGTGCTACCTTGGAAGATGTTGGTCTCTCAACATCAGCAACACTCTATGTTCAAGATATGACCGAGGAGGATGGCAGCGAAGAGGACTGAACACCACTCAGGCAAACAACAGTTCTGGTAAACAATGACGTCTTTTAAAAGGTATTCGAGGGAAAAACTGACCGTAATGCATCGCGCGTGGTCGAAGTTACGGGAATAATGCTGTTGAGTTCCTTTAATTGGTTTTCTACTTAAATAAGACGCAACAGTTTTACTAAAAGTTGAAAATGAATTTAATTTATAAGAACCATTTGAATCTCACATGAACATGATTGTATTAAATAGTTGAACAGATGGTTGAATGCTTGTAACACACAAGTCTTAACTTGGAAAAATGACCATTCTATAAATTGTTTTATCCTCAGAACATTATTCTTCGAAATTAAACTGAACATTCGACTAAGGGCTTTTGTTAGGATTTTAAAAGTGTTTCGCTGTCTTAAGCCTAGACTTGCTACAAGTCCTTCCCAGTCTGTTTTTTTGCAGTTCTCTACTCCGCTGGGAAGGACTTGTCCCACTTAAAACACGCCAAATTTAACGGTGGATTTTGGACCGGGGTGTAATTGGGGGTGTGTTATCAGTCTCGCCAATAACTGGCGCGGATGCAAAGGACGTTATTGTGATAATGTGACGTATACTAATCATGTTTGTTGTTTAGAATAGCTAACCAAATTTAAATTCCAGCAAGTGAAGCGAGTCGACCGCTCATGACTTCTTAGCTCGCAGCTCGTCTCCTCGTCTCATTGCCTGACACAAAAGTGTCGAGATATGGCAAGGCTATCTTCAGCCGTTTGTTGCTCGACCATTTCGAACCTGGTGGTATGAAGCGTTGGTATTATGTGATTAACTTACAGCTTGATTAGTTGACAATTAATTAACATCCTCTAATCTTGTCGTATAAGGCATTTTATTTAAATTCCATAACTCATTCTTGTTCAAATGGCGACATTATGGAGAAAGTTATTGAAAATATTTTAAGAAATTTAATTAAATCAATGATCTTGCCGTAGTGTTTATTTAAACTTCCTAATATTTTACACTGGCTACGGTGTTTGCGCTAGCCCCCTCAACGCCGGGTGGGCTTCGTGGAATGAATTTGGAAATTGGCATAAAAATTCCTAAAATTTCGAGCTCAAGTTCTGAAATTCTGTTCAGTGTTGAATAATTTTTTGGTTTCTCTACACTTAATGCACTTCGTTTCCACGTCAATAGTTTCCACTGTGATGGTTTGCTTTTCCCTAGATCCTGAATACCTAGCTGAATTAAGTACCACAAAAGACAAGTCTCAAAAAACAAAACCAGGAAGCCTAAGAGAAGCCTGTTCCACTAAATTCTATATAGACTTGAAGGCTGACCACCCCTCAAAAAGTGAAGCCAAAAATGGCCAACATGGGGCCTTTTTAGACGTTTTCCTCAAAGGATCCCCGGGTAAATTAGTCAGAGAGGACTAGAAGACCAATTACTAACGTCCAAGCTTACTAACGTCGCAGTCCTGTTTTGATCTTTGTCCACAGAGCAAGGAACTTGCGCAAGGTCTTACTTCAACTTCGGAGTGCCTCGGTTTCTAAAGTTTCCGTGATCTTCCTACCAAGCGAAATATCGCACAGCCGGATGAATTAGAGTGACAAGACTTTGAATTGTCACCATGTTGTCTGAAGAACTGCATGAACCATAGAGAGTAGACAAAGAATTAGAATTTCTCCAAAGAAAGTCAATGTCATTTGCTCTGCGTGGTTTGTATTTCACAAGGCCACTTGCTGGGAGGATGAGGTACTCCAAATAACTTCAGCGCTGTCTTTCGAATATTTTCTAGAGTTACGTTCGTTGGTCATCCAACGAAGTGTTTCTTTACCCTTAGCAGAACGGCGCATGATAGGCGATGATAATTTAAAGCACCAATCAAACGAGAACACAAATGACCGCAAGTTTTAGCTTGTGCCTACTGACGTTTACAGTAAAGCTTTGTTAAGATTAACATGTCTGTTATTTCTTATCTATTATTCGTTCATGGCTATTCACATCAGAATTTTTAGCTGGGCTCTAATATTTATCATTAGACTACGATTTCCGCCTGGTAAATCTCTGGTGAATGTTTCAACAGTCATCGATATGTGGTCAAATAAGAAAAACTGCGATCAATTGCTATTGAATATCGTCGATTATCAAGCGTCGTTTTGACCAAGGCTCCCGGATCTTTGAATGCCTACATAATTATTTCCAGAGTACATGCGTTCGTTCGCACTTATATTTACCCTTTCGGTTTTGTTTTAAATTGGCACTTAGGCAGGTGCTTGTCATGGAGCAGTAAGTTTAATATTCACGCTCCTTCAAAGAACGACAAACAACAGGAAGACGTAAAACTCTTTTTGAATACCATATAACAATAAAATGAAGTTGTCGTGTTAAACTAAAACGCAATTTAACCATCTAAAAACAAGATGCAAGGTGACCTGTGACTGAAGAAATTCTAGAAACAAAAACAATTCTGTTGTTTGTCAAAACTCTTGAACTGAAATCTTAACCTCTCAATGATGTTGTGCACGTCATCGTGAATCCGTCGTAAACCGTCGAAACCTTGAGCAGTTTGCGATGGGTCGATTGAAAACCGTTGCTGCAACTCAAACGGTTCGCAAACTATCATGAACATCGCGTTAAGATAATCCGTTTTATCTTGATGTAAAATAGCGACGTCTTTGCACGCGGGCGATGACGATGCGTACAAGGTATTTTCTTTTACGGAAATTGCTCTCTTTTGTCACCTTACCACATGGTAAAACATAGTTTCGTGACATGTCCGGGTAGATAAACTTCCTTTTCTCTATGAGAATTATGAAAACAAGATCGTCAAACACAATCGGACTTCGTCTAAACGTTGCAGACGGCTAGATAGCTAGACAGCTAGCTGTGTGTTGATACTACCTTCACTGACACCAGTCTGAAAGGTAATCTGGCAAAGCCAACAAGATCACCGGAAATTAACCTTTTGGCATCTGTGCGAATGCTGTTATATATTTGCTCTTGTATAAGTTGCGTTATTGTGGCTTCTTGTAAACAACAAGCAGTATCAAGTTCTGTTTGATCTGATGAGCTCACCTGAACATACAGTACCAACAGATTCCACATACTTCGGAAATGCCAAACATGTCGAATTTATTTCGCCTCAATTTTGTATCTTGTCACCAAGTATTTTGGTATCCTGTTCCACATTCAATACTTATCAGGCAATAAGTCTATTCTTAAAACAATCCATATTCCCGGAAAATGCGATTTGTTTTTGCGTGTTAACTTCATATCCTTAATTTTAAGTATTTTATTGAACCTTGACGATGTCCATGCATCCCGTGATCATTCCATGTAAACTTAATTGTATTTTCTTAATATTTACCGATTTAGTAATGTTCTATTCACACGATATTTGTTTGTAATCGACCCACCAATCGTAACGATACAGGTGTTTCATTATTTCGATTCCATTTAGCGGTACAGGCATCGTAAACCATCCAAATTTACGTTGTGGTAAAGGTTGGCTAATCACCTTCTTTGGGAAGCTATGGTGTAAGTTGTAATGAACAGAAAGTATCCATGGTTCCCACCCTCGACGCTTCATCCAATCTCCATATTCATAATATATCATCAAATCTACAGCTCCTTTGTCTCTCGAGAACTTGAAGCTTGACTTTTGACGAAGGTTATTGGTTATACGAATTCTCCTCTCGCGAAATTTCTTTAGAAAGTTTTCAGTGGAAAGCGATGGATATTTACCGTCTTCAATCATGCCAATATCCACATCGTCATCCCAAGGTAATGGCCCATTAAATCTGATAGCTCCCCATAGCGAACCGTACGTTAAAAAATGGGTTATGTTCAGTTTCTTTAAGATGGTGTGGACATCGTAGGTCAACTTGAGCATGTCGTTGAGCACATCCTTTGGAGTACAGTCTTTAGTAACTTTTGCATCACTACGAAACATCCTAAACCACATAGGGTGCTGAAATTGTACGGATATGAAGAGAAACAAGAGCAGAGTGAGAACAAGAGTGGATGTCTTGGCCACTGATGGCATATTTACGGTGAATACGTTTCTTCCAGGCACGGATCAAGGGTCTGGTTAAAGCACTGCCGCCCCGGCACTGCCTTTTCGTTTCACTAATATGATTGGTTGAAGCTTACGTAATTATATCATAACAGAGACAGGACAGGTGAAGTACAGCTAGGGACACACAGTAACATTACACGCAATGTTAAACGAAATTGAGATCTGAAGCCGCGAGAAACATTCAAAAGATCAGGTCAAAGGCCCGTTCACACTACAGTTTTCGGGAACGGCAAGGCTGAAATTTGAGTACGACACGGCAATTTAGCCGTACGGAGACTTACGTCTATGGTAGTGCTCGGTACGGCTAATTTTTTAGGCACGAGTACCCAAATTTTAGCAGGTCCGCACCGTTTACGCTGAGATAATTACAACGTACAATCCCGAAAAAAGACCGGTATTCGTGCCAACATTTCAGCCGAGCCTTGCCCGAAATGTTATCGTGTAAACGGGGTTCAACATAAGTGTTGAGCCAGGCTTTCACTGACCTACTGCTTGACTGGTGTCGTTTCCTCAAAGTTTGCTCACTTCAAATATTCTCTTTGTTTATACAATTCTGTTTTTTTGCGTAATATTGCGTGCAATGTTGCACTGCGTGTTCGCTTTAGTACATAAAGTGATTAATTGCGGTTAATTTCTGCGAATAATCCGCAGCAGTTGCGGAGTTAATAAGGCGAGATTTAATTTATCTTGTGTAAAGTATAGTTTAAATGTTTTAGCGAACAAGAAGACAATTACTTGCTAGAATTTACTTGAAGAGTACTTGTTTTAAATGGATATCAAAGTTTTAAGTTTCTGTAATTTTATATTACAAAAAAAGACAAAAACAAATGAAACACAAAAATTCAATTCTCGGAATTTTTCAATCCAGCTACAATGAGTTAATGTTTCAAGATGAGCGATCAAATTTTCCTCTGTCTTCTGCCAAGATATCCTTGTCTGGAGGGATAGAAAATAGTTGAAAATAGCTTTTTTTTTCATTAAACTACTACAAAAGTGCCAAACGGGTTTATCAGGAAGGTTTTGGGTAAAAATTACAGCGAACGCAACGCTACAGTATAACGCCAAAAATAAATCCAAAGTTCAGTACGTGGTTTGCTAACTGAAGCTTACTTTGAACCCCGATTGTGTGCCGAAACAGACTAAAAAAGGTCAAAAAAAAATATCTTACACCACTGACCTGAATTATCTTAGTATTAAAAATCAACTTAACTCTTTGCCGTCTGTATGGAACTTTTATTATTTTACTTTGGCTAACGCCAGATGATTTTACTCATCACAGGGTGAGGTACCTCCGGGAAAGAGTTAAAATACAATATATGTAAAAAGCAAATCCGAATTATCTATCAATATATTTAATTGTGACAGGTGTTGGTACTGGTATCAAACAGAATCAACATTAAAGAACAAAGCTCCAGTATCACTGTTGAAAGTTTATGATGGTGTTGGTCCATATCGCAGTGGTACGAAAGTCAAAATCGTGGGTATCGTACGAGTTTATGCGCACGCGTAGTTTGTCTGCCTTCCGGTGGAGAAGGAAGGAGAAAGATGGCTGAAGATGGCGAAAGGACATTAACCGACGATGGAGGCTCGCAGGACGAGAAGGGAGATACCAGAATGGATGGTAATAGTTTGCACTTGAATTTTATTAGACTGTATTTCCCTTGACAAATGTTCTTCATCTCTGTTCTCTTATGTAACTGTGCAATTGTTATTTTGAAAGGAGCACCAAGGTACTCCAACTATAGTGAAGTAAAAGAACTCTCCTCGAAATCCTTGAAAATTCAAAACAAGGTCTATTATATGGATATAAAGGAGAACAGGCGAGGAAAATTTGTCAAGATCACGGAGGTAACCTTCCTTTAAACTGAGCTTCATTTCTCGAGAACGAATTCAGTGTTTGGTTGTAAAGTAAATTTAATGGTAGATTTTGATTCAGCAGCTCTGTTGTACTCTCCAAGGCTCCCTGTTCATCTGAGCATCAACGCCAGCAACAACTACGATCGATATTTTCCTTGGCCACAAATGGGCTTGATAACTTTAGTTTGTAATCGTTATTTGTTTATAGGATCAGTGTTAATTTTAACAATGGGTCAATCATTGCATTTTTTCGATCTACATCGTGTTGCTTACGATGACCTTAGAATTCTATCTTATCAAGTCTCTCAAACAATAAACCGGCATTTGGAGATCTGAGGAATGCAGTTAAACATATCCCAGTTTGTATTAGACTGTGAGACTGGAGAGTCTCTTGGCACAGCTACTAAATTACAAACTCTACGCCAGTACGTGTCATCTGAGAAATCTATTGTGAACAGTACATCACTGATCAGGGTTATACTATACTATTTCGGTAGTCGTCCATCAAGTATCACTTTTTGTCAAGTATCACTTTTCGTTCTCATTTTTTGTTCAATGTTTTAATGCAATGAAGGACCTATGTTTGCACATTTCAAGTCAAAACCAATCATTTTGAGGGCACCAAGTTGAACAATTTAAGCCCTCATTAATTATTTATCTGAAGTCATTCACTAACGTGTTATCTCACAAACTGCTTTGTCTTGATATCGTACGTCATTAAAATGAACAGTTTGGACTACAGTATTTATTATGAAATTATTACAGTATTTTCATTTAATATTACACAAAAATTTGCATCTTGTTTGTGTTATTAAACAAGGTCTTATGGAAAGAAATATTATTGCAGAAATTATAATAACAAATTAAAGTTTAAAGTTTAGGAAAATATCGAGTTTTGCAACATCAAGGGCTTTAATTTCAATTGAAAGCATTAGTCCACAGGGTTCAACTTAACAGTGTACCATTTACACTTCATTTGAGTTCAATGCACTTTCAACAGATTGATGACCAAGTCACATCTAGCCCTTTATTTTGCAGGAAAATCATATCAAATTTCTCTCTAACTAATTCAACCCTTGATTTAACAGTGACTGAAATCTGAGACACCATGTTTTGTGAGGTAAAAATCAGCATGCGTAATGCTTGTAATTCAGCAGATTATTAATTTATGTGATTTGCTGATACTGTATGATAATTTATACCTACTTTCCAAAGTTTTCTTCATTCTTTGTTTTGTTTTTAAAGATATTTCCAAATCGTAACAAAAACCGGATTAAGATACCAATGTCTTTTGTTGCTGAGATCAAAGAGAAGCTAACAATGTTTGCTGAATTTTATGCATCTCTTGGTAAGGTTTTTCATTATCAAGTATACTTTATTATATTTGATTTAGTAGCATATCAAGAGGGAGACAGAGTGGGCAGTTGAACACCATATCAGATTGCCATCATGTATTTGTATTCTACAGACAGCAGAAACCAGGCAGACATTCTTTAATATCTACATTAAAAAGATAGGAATGAGTTAAAACAAAGAGATGTACAGTACTATCAATGTACTTCACAAACTCTTTTTACCAACAATTAAGCTTTTTAATCTTTTCTTCAGCTTACATGCATGAACTATTAACTCAGTAAAACATAATTAACAACCTCAGTATGCCAAAACAATTGTGTAATTAATTCTTGTGTTAATATATACATGTGTGAATTTACTAACAGTTGGTGAATAATGTAAGAAATAATTTTATAAATTGTTTAATTAACCTAA
This sequence comes from Nanipora kamurai, assembly GCA_036872915.1. Lineage (NCBI taxonomy): Eukaryota > Metazoa > Cnidaria > Anthozoa > Scleralcyonacea > Helioporidae > Nanipora > Nanipora kamurai. The sequence continues at coordinate 414,886 of JBAHVQ010000032.1, forward strand.
CAGTAATGTCCTGAATATTTCTCTTGTTTGAATTTTTCAGATCCAGTTGGAGAATCAGGTACAAAAAATGAAGAAGGTACATTTTTTTATCATTAAATTGTTATTTATGGCAACCATAATTGTTTTCATATTTTCATATGTTTTGTTCCCATATTTGTTTCTTATTGTTCCTAATTTAATATTGAACGCTAATTTAATACCATTATTTCAGATCAACCTGGGAGAGCCTTGAAAAGGTAATTTCAACAGCTGAACATTACATGCCTATAAGTATGAATTAAGTTTACCATAATACTCTGCTACAAAAGATATGTTTTCTTGAACAATTCCAAAAAATGTTTTGTGGGTATAATAGAACAAATAATAAAGTAGACAATAGTATAAGTAATTTTTATTACTGCAGTCACTGTAGGATTGAGTTGTTAAAAATTAATCAAGGAAAGAAGAATTTCTGTACTTTTGAAGTTTTTTTAAACATATGGAGACATACTGTAGTTAATGTGTAATGCAACTGGCATGTTTCCTGCTGTAATCATTTAAAAATGGCTACAAAAAGTGTAAACAACCTTTGCCTTGAATAATCTTAATACAGTGAACCCAATCAGCTCTGTTTATGGAAACTGGAATGCTAACTCCAAGTCATTAACTTGGAAAATAAAGAAGCTAAAATGGCCACTGATGGAGGGGAATTTTGCATGACAGTTTCAGTCTATCTGCGTAATCTTGTATGAGCATTTACCCGACCTTCAACTTCAGACATTGTTTTGTTTGGCTTGGGATAAAATGTGATTTTGCTTTTATTTACTTGTTTTACAGTGATAGCTTGTTCCGAAGTAATCGCCGTTTCTATTTTGATTTGAAGCAAAACCGACGTGGATACTTTCTAAAAGTAAGTTGTTAAAGATTGTGCAACGTAAGGGACTGTTTTGCTAGAGGATAAAGACTTAAACACAGGGTAAGAGCATAAAACAGAGAATGACCCCCTTAAAATGCATTCTAGTGTAACAGAGCATACCATGTATGTTAACAGTAAACATAACTCAAAATCTGACATTAAAACCAAAACTTTACATTTTTCAGTTAACAGCTATAATTCAATTTAGGATTTTAGATGCTAAAGAACTTTATAGAAAAGTACTCATTAAGTGAGAAGAAACAAGAAGCCATATAGTGTATATAGTTCAACCTGGTAAATTTAATATATTATAGTTCACTGCTATTCATAACAGAAAATGCAAATGAGTTTGGTATCAAACACCAACCAATAAGATTCTTGCTGTATTTTGAATCTCAAATGAGTGCACTACTCTGCCTATATTTATGTACTTGCTCTGTGTTTAACACTGGATCACTGGTAGTTTAGTCTAAAATGTCGGTGTTGTCAAAGTGAATAATTTATCAGTGTACAAGATGAAGGACAACAGTTACCTCCAAATACAGGTACTCGGTTGAATTGACAGACAGATGCATGTTTTTAAGGTCAGTCAGCCTACTTTTGCAATCAACCAAAATATCCCTCAAAAGTTGGCCATCCCAGCCCAAGGAATAGCAGACATCAGGAATTCTCTATCTGAAATACTGGACGAATATGGTGGAGATGAAGGTAATTAATATTGGAGGAAATGGTTTGTGTCCTGAGGTAATAAATATGCAGAAAGTGTTCGTTTCAGGATACCTGTACTGTAGTATGTTTTGGTTGTCTTTGCCATCAGATGGTGTTTTTAAGGAATGGTCAATGTGCCAATCCAAGACTTAGTTGAAATTGTGACATGGAATGACAAAATGTGGAATAAAATTTAACACCAGTTAAAATTTTTCAGCTTGTATTTTAGACATAGATTCTTCTGATCTACGTTTCCACTCCTGTTTTAGTATCAACATTAATTATTTTTATGTGAGGATACTGTGTGCTGGTCAATTCTAAACATTTTTGCTGATTAACAATTTTTAGAAGAAGAAGAGGCAAATTTACCAGAAGCTAAGGAAGTTCGAGTTGAACAAAAAAGGTTTTACTTTGATGTTGGGAGCAATACTCGTGGTGTGTTTTTAAGACTATCTGAGGTAGGCTAAATTACAGTACAGCTTAGTCCATGAATCATTTTTCATCATTGTGTGTTCTTAAAAATCCAAATAATTTTACTCTTTGGAAAAGTAACTTTTAGAATCCACATATTCCTTGTCACTTTTAAGGTTACTAATAACTACCGAGCTTGTATAACAGTCCCCAGGAGAGGTTGGGAAAGAATTAGAGACTCATTAAGTAAGTATTTGTTCATTGAAAGGTATTGTATAATTTAAAAAGTGTTATACTGAAAAACTAATGTCTTCAAGAAAAGTACTATTAAAGTCTTACAAAATTTTTGCTCGTCAAGTTGCGGAATGCCATGGAGTCAGAAAAACTCTGAGCTCCAGATGGGTCTCTAAGTTGCAACCTTCTGAATACTAACAAGACACTCTAACCATTGAGCCACTAGAGCTCGAAATTCAAATTAACATCTAACTGAAGATTTACTGACGTCTGACGTCTTGCAGTCTAGCGAGTCATTGCCGAGTGGCTCGTCTCAGGTTTAAATACCATCTGAGTTCTAGTGGCTCAATGGTCCGATTGTCTGGCTCACATTCAAAATGTTGCGGGCTCAAGCCCTGTGTGGAGCTCCAGGCTTTTTTGAGTCCATGGCATTCCACAGTTTGATCAGCAAAAATTTTTTAAGCCTTTAACAGTATCAAACTGCAAACCCAAAATTAAAAAAAAATATAGTATTTTTGTACAATTGTGTCATCTGCATTTAATAACAAAACAAAGGAACCTACCAGGTTCAGTCTAGGTTTGAGAGAAAAGTTAGAGCGCTTGAATTGTGAGGTTCTTGACCTCCTCAACAGTGATTGTGAAACATTTAATTGACTGAAAATAACATGCTTTAATCTTTTATTTTATTATTTTTGCAGATGATCTGTGTGATAAGGTGCCAGATGAGGAAGAGGAAGAGACAGGGGGTGATTACGATTAACTGAGTTTGAAAAACTGAATTGTTAAAGACCAACTTGTTGTGCTATCTCCCTTGTGATGTCTAAATGACATGAGTTAATTAATGGTTGGTGAACACGGCTCTGTGTTTCTGGGTGTGTTTATATCAAGCTGCTCAGCGACCCCTGTCGTGGTTGAACATTGCTTTGTGAGAGCCATGTTGTTAAATGGATTATAAGAACAATAAGGGTAAAATTTGATTAAATATGAATTGCAAAGGACTTTTTTGTGCTGTTTGTACAGTCTACTATCATACAGTTGATTTCCTTGAACACTCAAGTCAAATAGGAATGTTTTTATTAACCTTTGCTACTCAAGAGAATTTTACTGTATTTCACTACAAAATAATTATTCAGTGCTACAGTACATACTTATGTCTCTTCTATTCTTTAGTCCTATTCTAGAACTTCTGGACTAATAAAACTGTTGTCACATGCCTTATCTGATTTAATGATTACTGTATCTATTTTAAGATAACATGCATTTCTGATATCAGACATTAAAGCTTGATGAAAGAATAAAGGTGGATTGTCAAACATAAGGGACAGTTAATACAATTAATACCTAGAAAAAGTCTCTTCTACCCTTCCTTCCCTTATCAGTGTTGGTCAATCTGTGTTAAAAAATTATTTAAACAATCATTTTTAATAAGAAAAATATTGAGGTTTGGGGTAGGGAAAAAGATGTTTTGGTAGAAACAGTGTGAAAGAAAAATACCTGCTAATAAGCAATGAATTATTTTCAGTGTCCCCATGATTTTGTCCAGGATTGTAGATAGAGGTGAACAAGGTCTGTTACTCAAGGAAGTTTTCAAGTGTCAAAGTGTTTATCTTAGAAAGGCAGCAGTACTCCTAGATGGTTCGCAATATACTTTTCTGTGAAATTTGAAGTTTGGATTCCTTAATCCTTGACAAAAATATCAACATTAAAAATATACTGGCAAAATACTTTTCCCTTTTTTCATCTCTTTGTGTTTCCACCATTTCATAGTTTGTCAATCAGTGTGCCATTCTTGATAGGCAAGACTTCATTCTCCTGTCCATTCACCAAATCACTAATTTACAGATAGTTCTAACATTACTTCTGAAAGGATATCTGCATAAAGCTCTAAAATACAAATCTGGATTACAATTACAAGTTTTATTTTTAGCTTACTTTGGGCAAGTGATTGGTTTTAAAAATTTTAATGATTTCAAAAACGTCACCATGCGAAAGTTAAAAGGTTAAAAAAATTTCTAGAAATTTGTCGGGGGGGGAAGAATTCCGACGATTCATCTGTGTTGGCGGCCATGACAACAAATTTTACGTTCTGATGCCGTGAACTCAAATATTTGGAAAATGAACGGAAGAAAAGGAACCTTACTGTAAAGCTGTTGGAGCAAAGTAAGTTATGCACTAATTTTACGCGTTCCACTTAAAGGGAATTGTGTATTTCATTCAATTCCGATGTTTTCCATTTGCTCATTTGATGGAACTGGAAGCCGGTTGACAGTTGTCTTAAAGACGTTAAAGATTAAGTAAATAGGACTTGTACTTCGAGCTTTTAAGGCGTGAATCCTGTCAGTCGTCAAAGGCAGTAGTTTCTGCGTGTGTTTTATTCTTTAAAAAAAATATTGCTTTTTGGCGTTCATGGATGTTTTATCAATGAGTGGTTGATTGCGTTTAATAGAGAGTGGGATGGCGTCCCGTAACCAACGCGAACTTGGCTGATGGTGATCATGCACCGCTAAATATGGTAAGGGATATATTCACTGTTGGATAATAAGTAATAACAGTAAAATGTTGTAGTTTTAGGTAATAATAGGAAACCATTTTACAGTTGCAGAACCCTGTAGGATTGTAGAATCATCTGTTTGTCTAGCACCAAATTGTCCAGCCGCAAAGAATGTTAGGCCTGCAATAAATAACCAGTAGCAAGTTTGTGGACTAAACCCAGAGGCTTTAACCATTTGACTTTCAAGAAGACTTTTTGTCAGCTTTAAAGATTGTTTTGCCAGATGATTTTGTTCAGGAGAGAAAAAAACCCTGGGTTTGCCAGCGGAACATTGGTAGTTCATGTGTCTCTCACCTGTGTGATTAGTGTTTGATTCCTGGGCCATGCAGTTGTCCAATTGAAGTTATCTTGGTCACATATGACAGGATTAGTGCTGTCCACTTTGACTCCACCATGACTTACACTATTATTCCAGGTACTCCATGAACCCATAGACCCTGACTCCTTCAGAACAGCTTTTGTTGATTTGAAAGGTCGTGATCGAGCTCATAGGAGACAAGTTTATTGAATACTGCCGAATGAAAATATCAGCATTGGTCAAAAGCTTGACCTTAGTTGAGCCATGTTGTTAATGGTGCCAAGGATTATTGCAGGAAGGACATTTTGTTTCCTCTCTCTAAATTCTTTATTCAGTACATTTTCACCTAATTTGGTTGAAAAGCCAATTCCTTCCCATTGAGAATAATCTGTTTGGTGTTCAAGATTGCCCAGGTAGGTTTAAAACCTCTCTGTATTCCATAACTGATGAAGAAACTACAATCCGTCGTTTGTTTTCCTTGTCCACTCAACAGTCCAGACAAAACTCTTATTCTGTCTCTTTTGGCTAGTAAAGAGCATAATATCCTATATCTTGCAGTAATGTTTGAAAGCTAGACTGTTCCTTGGATTGTGGTATTGATTATTTTAATATAACAGATATTCAGATATTTTGGTTAAAATTTATTCATTGCAGGATGGTGCTTGTAGCTGTAGATACCTAAATGTCCCAGATGATGATCTAATAAAGACTGGCATTGTTCGTCTTACTGGTGCGTAATTTTAATCATACAAAATATTTGGGCCAAACTTGGATTTTATTGGAAATTCCTTTGTTTGAAGAGGATTTTTGTGGAAAATAAATTTCAAAATAAAATAAATAAATTTTAAAAAATAAATTAGTATAAAAAATAAATAAAATAAATTTTAAAAAATGTTGAAAATAAATTTTAAATTTTAAAAATTTTAAAAATAAATTTTAAAATGTTGTGTTTTCACTTTTGGCTTTTAGAATTTTTTAACAACTAGTTTTTTCCGCAAACACCTTGCAGAAAAACCTGCTTAAAAAAGGTGAATTAGATCAATTTCTTAAAATATAGTAAGTTAAGGAAAATTATAATTAGTAAGTGGAACCAATCTCTTTTAGGTGGCAAAGATGAACTTGGTTGTCATTTAATAACATTTCAATCACAGAAACAGTCTATATTTATACAACTGGACTATGCCACACTAGTTCAATCTATGTGTAACATTATAACATACTATGACTGGTAAGCTTATATGTATTAAATAGTTTATTTTGTTCACTAGATTCATCGATTGCAATCTGCACTTATTAAAATGGCAATTCTATTTCAGAATCATCCTCAGGGTAATATGAAATG
>JBAHVQ010000032.1:435528-475904 GCA_036872915.1 Nanipora kamurai
AATTTCTGCATTGACAACACGTAAAGCTGTTTTATGTAATATATTGTACATTCTGTAAATACGTAAAACTATTAAATGTTGTAAATATAGCTCCTTAGGGTTACACGGCTTCTGGGTAGACCAGATTTAGGGATTTCATGTACTTGCAATTTTTAACTCTGATAGAACCACCGTGGTTAAATAAATATTCTATCTATCTATCTGTCCATCTATCTATCCATCCATCCGTGCTTTCGTCCATCGATCCATCCGTCCATCGATCCATCCGTCCGTCCGTCCATCCGGCCATCTGTCCATCCATCCGTCCATCCGTCCATCCGTCCATCCGTCCGTCCATCCGTCCGTCCATCCATCCGTCCGTCCATCCGTCCGTCCATCCGTCCATCCATCCATCCATCCTTCCTTCCATCTATCTATCCATCCATCCTTCCTTTCTCCCGTCCTTCCGTATTCTCACCACTATTACATCCTACCTTTACTTCAGGTCTAGTGTATGACAGTGGTCATGGGGCCAGTCACTGCATCCCAGTCTACGAAGGTTACGCGTTACCTCATGCTATGAAGATAGTTGATCTTGCTGGGCGAGATTTAACGATGTGTTTAGGAAGAATGTTGAGAGATCGTGGTACAACACTTCAGACCTCAGCAGAGCTGGAGATAGTCCAGGAAATGAAAGAGAAGTTATGTTATGTTGTGGTTGATTACGAAAATGAACGAAAGGCGTATAGCACTGGACAGCGACAAGATATCCCATATAAGGTAAAATATTATCAATATAATATCATATATGATTCAGAATTAACCAGTTCAAAAAAGTTGAAACTTTTGACTTTTAACTTATCAAAAAAGTAAAACCAGTGGAAAATGAAAAAAAAAAAAATGAAATCTATTTGTTACTTAGAGTATTTACCCATTATTTATTATGTCTTGCTAATTACCCATATAGAGAATCATCTCTCAACTTCACGATGTAGGTAAACAAGAACAGTAATAGTTGGCAAGCCTTGGATAAAATTTGTCTTTTTATGCCTTGTGTTTTATTTGATTGGTAATTCTTTGAACTTACTTTAATTCAGTTGCCCGATGGTCAAACTATTATGATTGGAAGTGAACGTTTCCGCTGTCCCGAAGTACTATTCACTCCATCAATTATTGGTCTGGCCTTGGATGGAATTCATGAAATTATTTGTAAGACCGTGTTGCAAAGTACTATTGATATCAGATCGACACTGCTGAAGAATATTGTCCTTTCAGGTAAATTTGTGATGTGTAAAGAACCGAGAAATTATTTATGATTATTGTCACCTTTCCAACGTATCAATATCGTAGCGCACTTCCAAAGTAATAGACGACAGCAAAACCTGTTTGTTTGTCCGTACTTTACTGGTTTGATGTAATAAATCGATACAGATATGTTCGCCAGAACGTCCTTGCAGTCAGTCTAAACAAATGCGATAAAGTAACAGCTGTAAAGAATATATCTGTATATGCTGCTATCGATTCTTCTGGTATGATGCAAAAGCATGCTATGTTTCAACACAGTCTGACATCAATGACGCAGCTAGGCGATGCCATCGTGAACCACATAGTAAAATATCATTACTGCCGTACTGTGCGACCGTCATGTTGGCGTATGGGTCGCTACAATTTTCTGAGCAGACCTGATTCCAGGCCTGATGAAGAGCGTAGATTTTTGGCTGTATAACTGACAATTAATTCAAAATTTCAGCATAACGTCTAGTTTGTTTCCTCCTCGAACAGCGGCTGTCAATTGGCTGTAATCACCAGACAAAGTTTAGGACACAATGCTATACTTCTCTTTCTCCTTGAGTTAAGCTATCTTTTGTTTAAATATTTCTAGGTGGTACCACTATGTTGCCTGGCCTTGCTCGTCGCTTGCACGTAGAATTAAGTCAATTACTGGGTACCAAGTCACCAGATGCTATCCATATTGAAGCAGCCGAGGAAAGAAATATCCTTGCTTGGCAAGGAGGTTCAATGCTGTCTAAATTATCAAACTTCTCGTCGATGTGGATAACAGAACAAGAGTATGAGGAATTTGGACCTGCAATTGTTCACAAGAAATGCGTGTGAGGACTAGACGTTGAAATATATTGATTGAAGCTGCAGAACAGGTAATTGCCGAAACTGCGATACCTGTTCGCCTATCTTTAACGTAGCTGGATTAGTGCCCTGGAATAAATTTATTTTCTCCGTGCATTTATTGTGCCGACCAAAGCGACGTTTTTAAATCTGGATTTGCAACCTTGGTGGAATGAAAAAAGGAGAAAGGGGACGTCGTTACTAAAAGTTACTAAACTCTGTTGTGCCTTCTTTGACCTCACGTTGCCTTCGTTTCTCATATGTTTCTAATTCTTTTTGTTTAATTATTTATTTATCAATTTGATTATTTATTTATTTTATTCTTTTGTCCTAATTCTTGGTGGTGTATATCGATTTCTACAGCTAAAGTTTCATATTAATCACGTGGAGGTCCAAACCTAAGTTATAAACTGTTGCGTCCATGGTAAGCAATATTACAATGGCATGGAAATCGGTTGTATATAAAATAACTTGTAAAGAACACACTTGGAAAGCTAGCTGTAATAATACAATTATTTTACATATGCATTCATTCTTCCGTACCGTTAATATAAATTCAAATTCATACATACTTGACTTGTTCCTTTGTGTCGTTTTTGTAAACTGTTTGTTTGTATAATTTTTATCTGTTTGATTCCATTCACAGTGACGTTCCGAAGCGCCCAAAATTTTAATCCGTCACCGAACAGGCCATCAGGAGGTCTACCTCTGAGTAAAATTAATGACTTTCCAAATGCAAACTCTGCTAGATTGAAGGTTAATACCCAATTCAGGAAACCGTCAACAATAATGAGTAGGCGGAGGTCCTTACCAAGCTTTTTTCTGCTCCTTTTTACCTGACACGAATTTACTCAGGGCCTGACACCACTGACACAGACTTCAATATTTTACTCTGGCAAACGCCAGACGCTTTTACACGTTAAACGGACAACCCGCCATCACCAAAGAGTTAAAGTTGTAGAAACTATGTTCATGATACAGTTTCTTACGTAGAATACCCTAAAACCACCAAAGACGGCATTTTACTTTGTTCAGAAGACATCTTTCGTGTAAGTCGCTGATGTTTTGTATTTTAAGTTATGTCCATGTTCTAGTTTGATATAACCAAGTTCCTATACTTGCTTTGCCCACGAATCCTATTTCACGTTAACCCGTATTTCTTCACCGAACTTTACTTTCGAAATAGTTCTGGCGAAAACCTTAAACAAGAACTTTTACTAAACAGACAAAAACGTTGAACTATTTCAACTTACCGGCGAAGAAAAAGTGGCTACGATACCCGAGTGCGGACAGGAATGACGTAATTTTTTATAGAAGGGGACTGAATTCGTATCCTGTTTCGCACAAGCATTTATCAGAGAAACATTCCCCATTGAAATGACTCGTCATGTTCCTGTTCGAGTACAACGCCACCCAGAACAAGTGTTCATTAAATAGTAGGTGCATTCAAGCACTTTCAAAATGTAAATTACACCTTATTTTAGGAAAATAATTACCCCAAGGGTTCAGAACCCTCTAGACTCCTTTCAACTGATACCATCTATTGTATTACCATGTTTAAACTGCAAAATCTATCGACAGTCTACTTACCCATTCCTCAAGTACTCGACGCATCACTAATGTTCTGTTTAAGACATTTGGTCTAAGACTCCTGTACTTTTATGTTGATGTTAAACGTAACCGCGGCTGCTTTTCAAGCTCCTGTTATTTATTTTAGAAGTTGACCTTACTGAGACACTTACTTAAATTGCTAGGTTAAAACAAATAAGGTACTGCGGAGGCGGCAGTCTGTCTTATACCATCGCTATTTCCGATTAAAAATATTTGTGATGTAAAGTAGTTGTCGTGTTTTTAGTGATTTGCTTTCTCTTTGCTGTGAAATCAAAGCGTTCTACTGCGTAACTGAATGTAAGGTTTAAAAAGAATCCAAACCTTTGTAAAAAACGCAGGCTTTTCTAAGTCAATAGTATGCTGAGTAACGTTATAGTGTAAACCTGTGTCCCATTGGCAGCAGCCATTGCTTAAAGACAGTCACAGCATGATCGCTTTAAATTTAGGAATTTCCTGCTCTTCACTTTCCAAGTGCTTATACTGGTTAGTCGTGAGAATATCCTTAAAAACCGAAATATCCTCATACTTACATATATTTGTACAATATTTCCTTTTCTATCCGACGTCACAAGGAAATGTCCCAACTACAACAGAGGTCGTGTGCGTTGTTTCTCAATGACTGAACAACTAATACAATACAAGCAAGTTACCATTTGATCATGCAGTTTGGTTTTTTTTATGTATTCTGATTTATCTAGTTGATCTTGAATTTTTCTTCACAGAGCGTAAATATTCCCGAAGGGCATTCTTTTGCATTTGAATCCCACTCTCGTAAAATATCGCTCCTCAATTCGTAGGGAGTAAACGTTTTAACTTTATTTAACCTGAGGTAAAAAAGCAGCCATTCCTCTATCTGACGTTCCAGAATAATATAATCCCAATAATTGACAACTACCTGTCGTCGCAAAATGCGTAAATTGATACTTTCGTTTTGTGATATGACGAGGTTGCTTTTTGTTCAAACGCTTTTTTTTCTGGCAAAAGGTGCACTCACCTGACGTGCTCAAAATCAGAGCTACAATATCGATATCAGAATGAGTTATACCAATACGAACTTGACCGACGAAGGCTCACGTCGTAAATTCGTTCCCGGTCTCTTTTGAGCACTTTGGGAATGATTCACTGATCACGTGATTGATGTAAAAAGTAATTTTATTTGGACTTTATGGTCAATACAAATAGATTTTGTAGAAACTTTGTGAAACGTTCGTTCACTGTACTCAAAGTATTATTCTACAGGGACGATAATCTTCTGTTTAGCAACTTGAACAATCCTCGTAACTTTGCTTCCTGAGAAACGGCACCCAAACAGTTCGAGTAGAAGATCCGTTCGTTGTGCATACGAAAATAAACAACCTTGGTCAAGTTTATTAAACTTGGAAATTGGAGTAGCTTTTTATTAAACTGGTTCATAAAACTTGTTTCTTCAGCTTCAGACTTGGTTGTATTCTGAACTCGACGAGGGACCTCACAAGGCAAGACATCTCACGACTTGTATGGTCACTTTGGTATGTAAGGCACGTCATATATTCACACGGTGATTCTGCAAGCTGCTGGACAACGCTTCTCAAGTCCTTGAGGAAATATAGAGAGTTAGTCAAGATATTCATGCTTGTTGTATCCATTGAATACTGCTTGTAATTTTAAATCACTGCGGCATCTTTTTGGCCTAGAACTAGTCAAGATTTTAACCGTCCTTTTGGTTTGTTGACAAAGGAAGATCGTTTGAATACAGTGTATTTTTTAAGCATCTTAAATCACTTGGCACCAACGTTTTCGTATGAGAAATATTTAGATTAACACTATGATTCAGTTGAGTAGCAGTTTTTTCTGATCTTTGGGCGAGGATATTGGAAGAAGGTGAATTTATGCTGTTGTGATTAAGAGACAAACAGAGACCCGTTCTTTGATGCTTCAGTGCTTCCTGCATTGTTACCGATTGTGAAGATTTTGTGGTTCCGAATTGTTCACTGTACTTATTTCGGCAGGGCGTCAAAGTCATTGTTTTATACTTCAATGTTGGACAAAACCGAAGCAGCATAACTATACTTTCTTCTTTAACAAAAGGCTGCTAGATTAAGATGAAAATTCATCACAAAAAGTGAAGACTTTAAACATCAAGATGGACGAAAAAAGTGAACATTTCATTCGATGTCTTCAAAAACCTTCAAGTCATCGTAGCGAAGAGGTGAGTTTTCAACCAACATTAGCAGTAGTGTATTGTCTTAATGCTTAGCGGAATTAATTGTCTGGGAACTGATGATAAATTGTTGTATTTGTCAAGGATCTGGCATGTATCCTAACTCATCTAAGAGGAATGCAGGCGATGAGTGGCCTGGGTGGAGAAGTTGTCAAGTAAGTGAGACATCTTTATCAGTTGGCTCTGAAAAGATGCAGCAGTCTGTTAGCTGATGTTTTCTCTAATAATTTCAACAACAATATCAATATTGTTTGATGTAATTATTTCATGTGTATATTTATTGTAACTTTTACATTTAGCCAACCAAAGGGACATTATACAGTGTAACTGTGATAGTAGAAGGAGTGTTTATTCCTCTTGAAAATTGGCAAGATGTCCTTTTCATAGCAGCTGAGAGGGCACAATGGCATTATGACCAATTTCTCAATTTGTTCAGCTTGGCTTCCAGTCACTACCTCTTGTAGATCTATATTACACATGGTATTACACATGGTCAGCACTTATTAACTGCTCCTGTTAAATCCACCTCATATGTTGAAAATGATTAACAATGTTTATGAGTAACCAACTCTTCACTTCACACGTCAGGGAGCATAATGAAATATAAACAACGGGAAACTAAGAGATAACCCTTCTAGCTAACTAAGCTTCTGTCTCCACAAGTCCACCCCTGTAGGTCCAGTGAGGACCACCCACATAGGTCCAGTGGTACTATGGGAAGACACTGAAGTACTTGGAAAACACCAGTGGTCCTTAGTTAAGTTTTATAAACAAGATTTCGGCAATCGAGGTACCAGGAGGGAATCTCAAACGAGTAATAAAAATTAATGCCCAGCAAATAACTTTAAGAAAAACCATGACATTGAGGTTTAATAAAATACTTTAATGCTGTTTCGTTACAACCTGTAATGTTATCAGAGCAAAATCATTACAGCAATAATTTCTCGGCTTAATTGACTTAACGATCACATTAAGTCAATTAAGTCGAGAAATTACTGCTTGTGAACTTGGACAGCCCACTAGACTTGTTGACTTACAAATTTCAAATTTTTTTTTTTTTTTCTTGTGTGTTTTTAGAGCAATGTGTAAATCTGCACGTTATGAAGTTCATGAATCCAATCATTTGCTCTACACGTAAGTCAAGTATAATGGCAATTATAGCACCTATAAGTATCACTTAAAAAGATCCAAAAGTATGTTTGGAATACTTGTGAGATAGTCAGTATTGGGAATAAACAGGGTGTTTACTTTAGAAAGTGACAAAACACTGTGAAGTTCCAACAACAATTTGTAATGAAGGAATTATTTTTAGATTAACAAATAAAACAAAATAATTAAAATTGTTCCTCTAAAATTTATGAACTCTTTCCTGTCAGAGGACTTTCCCCTTGACGAGTAAAATCATCTGGTGTTATCTAGAGTTAAATACTAAAGTCTCCCTAGGTCACTGAGGACCTAGGCAGACAGGAAGGAGTTAAGGAAAAGCTCAATTAGATGTGGTGGTGAGATCAAAAGTTTATTAAAATTTAGAACCCTAGCAGTCACCTAGTATACTGCTGTTGCTGGACTTACAAGGATTTAAATCTTGTTACAGTTATCCCAACCTCCATTATCTAGACTTTCTCATTATTCAGACTTCTTTTGATTGCTTGAGTTTAAGATCATGTCCTTTGCTTGTTGATATTTGCAATTTTGATTACTGCATTAAGGGGTTAGGGGCCTGGCTAATACCAGAGGATTTTACTCTGACTAATGCTGGATAATTTTACTTGTCAAAAGGATGGCCAAGGCTCATCCCTTTGACAAGTAAAATTATCCAAGGGTTAATTGAACTCTCAATTATACTGACTTATTTTATGTCTTCCAGTAAGACTGGATAATTAAGGTTTTAACTGTACAGTTAAATTGTACTTTTACTTCTTACTTCTTACTTCTACTCAAAATAGTTTGTAAAATATTTTCACTATTAAAGTACTTTTTACCAGGAACTTTTATCTTTATTTGCATCATTTTGAACTGAACCACTTTTGCTTTTGTTCAAGTGAAAAACTAAAGTAATTCAGGTGTAACTGCTAAAAATTTTCCAGTCTTATATTTATGACACAAAAATTACACTCATAGGTGGAATTAGTATTTTATTGTTTCTCATGGATGTTGTGTGATTACCATTATGGTAGCTCTCTGATGTTTCTCATTTTTCTATTTCATTTTTTGTTTTCTATTTAGACCAAATGATTTTGCTACTTGCTGGTATATTTTACTTTCAGGATCAGTATTTATTGATTGCAGTATGTACTTGCCAGGAAGCAGGTAAAATATTTGAGAGTTTGTATTAAAATAACAAACAGACAATGGAAAATTTCCCACTAACTACACAAGTCTCCATGAAAGATACAAAGGGCAGATTTTAGTAATTTTTTATTATTTGTTTTAAAAAAATCACTTTTCAATTTATTACTTTACATTAAATTTTGATTGTCACTTGTATTATGCACTTTATTTTTTTCCAATGCTTTTTCAACCTGGAAATTGAGACACATTGGGCAAGAATGAGAAATACCATACTGTTGTGGGTATAAGCCTACACTATGCCAAATGTCCCTCGTGGTTTTCAGTTAAGTTTGAAATATAATCAACAGGTACAGAAAGGTACATGTAAGAGATTCTATCTTACCTTTAGTTTTGGTAAACAACCATTATGGTATGACGGACGTAGGGGAAGTGAATGTCTAATCCTGGAGCATTCTGAAATGATTGCAGTAAGTGATTTGTTATCTCATCACCATCTTCCTCATCTTGGTACAAAGGGATTTAACATTTATGTAGTTTTGTTTGATTATGTTCCTTGGTTTTATATAAGAAAACAGCCAAGGTTTGTCCATAAATGCTATCTTGTTTCTCATTTACCTGCAGATAAACTATCCTGATTCAAGGCTTCTCAAACCCAATCAACGTCACTCATATGATGCCACAGATTTAGAAATGATGATGGCACTAGAAAGTGATGAAGTTAAAGTTGGTGGTCCAATTCCTGATGAAAAGGTAAGTCCAGCAGTTTTTGGTAAGATAACTGTCTGATAGTTTTTACAAATCATATGACCAGTTAAGCCAATCCTAAAGGTTAACCATGGGTGTTTAGCAGTGTCTTTTACATAAGAATTGTAAGACAACACAAAATTTTTATTATCTCTCACACTAACCCATGGCTCCTGCCATTTCTACCTGGTAGGTTCCCCAGGAGTTGGAACAAGTAAAGCAGTTGTTAATGAAAAGTTCTGTTGAAGAGGTTGACCAAAGAAGACAGGCACGACCTGTGCCAGATTTTGACCTAGACCTCTCTGGCTTGGTGGAGAGCATTGGTAAACAATTCATAATATTCACTTACATTTGTGATATACCCAACAATATTTAAGTCTATATGTATACTTTTTCATCATTAGCAATGTTTGTAATCAAGAGCAAACTCTCAATGTCATTCTATTCCTGCCTTTTCTCTCCTCCTTACACTTTTTACTACTAAATTTTGGGGTTTTTTGTTGTTTTGTCTTTGGCTGTAATATATTTCTGCCCAGCCAGACCAGTTTTTAAAAATTATTTAAGAATTGGAAATCCTTTTTTAACAGATGTTTGTCTTATTTTCATTACCAGTTGATTCAGATGATGATGAAACAACTTCTCAGTCTTCAGGAGAGGTAAAGAACTTGATGTTACTACATGCAACTCAACTACACCAAACAAGCAAAAACAAAGTTAAAATCTTGACTCATAAATCAAAGATTAAACAGTTTGTCAGTCTTCCTTGGTAGCAGCAACTGTTGTGTACTGTAATCAATCTTCGTCAAACTTTCTTTAAGAATAATGAATAAATATAAAGATAAATGACTGCTGAATTTGTCAGTAGAAAAAAATCATCTTGTGCAGAACGTGTTAATAAATTTCATGTCGATTCTCATTTAATAGTCGATGGTGGTGCGGGATGTTGTTCGAGATTGCTTAGAAAAAGAACCGTCAGAGAGAACAGAGAATGACATCGGTAAAATATTGCGTTCTCTTAGACGTCTTTTTTCATTGCTAATACAAATCTTATTGCACGAGAACTTTTACGACAAGTGTATGTTGTTTCATTTTATTTTAGAGGCCCTCATGGATTTCTTACAACATTTACCGGTAAGTTTAATATCTAGTTTTTATATTATAAAATAAAAAACCAAACTGCTTCTCTGCTAGCTTTTTATATTTTAATTTTTTTTTGTTTAACCTGCAGCCATCGGCCAAACAAATCGTCAGTTAAAAGGCGCACGGTTAAAAGAACACCAACGACTTCTCTTTTCAGAAAACCGGAAAATGTTTCTAAGTCGGAGCACGCAGGCCGAACCAACCGTGAGACTGCGTGGATAAATTGCAAATTTATTATCACCAATGCGCGTTACCATGAAAGAGTGAAACGTAAAATATTATGAAAACTGGGTGGTGCTTTTATTGGAGAAATGTCATGTGACATAAAAATAACTCAGCAGATGGAAAATTAGTAGGAAACAAAGTAATGAGATGTAGATGATAGAAAGTCATTTGCTATTTTCGACGTCGATCAGTTAACCAAAAAGGGAAGGACCCGGCAGACGTCCCAAGGGAATGTGTTTTTTTTTTGAGACAAGAGACAAAAATACAAAGATATCATTGACTTAACTATGAATATGTGCACCGTTGAGCCTCTCGAAATGTCAGTTACCATCTTATGAACACCACGATAACCTGGACGGTCAACGACGAGCTCCTAGACTGGATTACCGGAACGTCTGATCATGAGCAGTAAATTTTCAATTTACATTCGAACGTTTTCACAGCAGAGTTGTTAAAATATGTCTGTTTTTCTAGCGCGAGCTCAACTTTTCCGTTGCCGTAGTCGGTCGTATTGAGCTGTTCGGTTAACGAAGAGAAGTCGCGAGTGTGAGGAATTGAAAAACCCTGCAGAGCAAAAACTCAACTCAGGGCCTGCGACGGAAATGTAGTTCAGTGTAGCCACTAGCCATAATAAGAGCTCATAGCAAGGTATCTGCCTACGTGTTAGAGTATAGCTCAGGCGAAAGAGCTCGAGAGTAAGCCACCTGAGTCGTGAGATCCTGAGAGTTGCGTTGTTACAACAGACTACGATCGCCTCATGGAAAACTTTCGCACCATAAATCACACTGACAATTTAATTTCTGTGCATTCCTTTTACGAAAAGCTTACTATCCTTTTGGTGTTGCCGAATAGTAAAAACAAAAGATCATTTGGAAGGCGATGAGTTGTCACCCACGCTTTGATTCCCATAAGGATCGTGTATTGCCACTATATTTAGGACGTGACAAGAGTTCAATAACTGCGGTACCGCACACTTTGTTACGGTTTGCTGCGCGTTAGGTGACATCATTCGGACATAGGTTTCCTCTTGGGAGTAAATTCATGGCCAAGGTAATGACTCAGAGACAGTTTAAAAATAAGGTATGCAAGGCTTACTTCGCAGTTCGTCAGTAATGTATTTTTTATATTTTTCTGCAGGCTTTTGCCAACATGACGGCGAATATCCGCCGGGAACTTTGTGCTGTGATGTTATTCGCCGTGGTCGAACATGCTAATATCGTGGTGCTTAATGATGGTGACCAGGTGAGATCACACTTAGCATGGTATTGTTGTTAATGTGACATGGTGATGAACAGTTATTGGTTCTCCTGCAGCTTGACTCCTGGTGCGTCATCTTAAACGGCTCAGTGCAGGTAGAAGTGGAAGGACAGGAGCCAACTACGTTGCATTTAGGAGAGAGTTTTGGAGTTCAACCAACGATGGATCGAACATTCCACAAAGGGATAATGAAGACTAGAGTGGACGATTGTCAAGTAAGAAAAACATTTTCACTTGCTTGACGTGATTACAAGAAACCGAAACATAGATTTATCAATTTGAGTCGTGTGTTAGTGGATTTTGTTTATTTCTGAGGAATTTTTTTGACACACTGTTGACAGACGAAGCATTCGCGCGCCCAGTGTACGTTGGACAGCGCAGACTGTAGGAATTATCTTTCATGTTTCTAAACTCGAGAACTTTTGTATGCGACATTTTTAAGAACGGTCAAGCGAAGTCGTATTGAAATAAGAACAGTAGTTTGGTTTCCAAAAGAAAAACAAGTAACTTACCTTTAAACCTGACCAACTTTAATTAACTTTATTTTGAGACTATTCGGATGATATAAAATTTTAAACGGAGGCACCCTTGAGGCTTAAAAGATACGGAATGGTCGTCGTTGTTGTGCGATTATAGCTTAAAATTTTAAAAACTTTGTATGATCTAGTTTATCTCACCTGAGGGTGATTTCATTCTCATGCCACTAGTTCAACGGGTCAAATTTCATTGCGCTTTGAAGCTTGGAATTGCTAGCGCCTGGAGAAAAAAGCAGGTGGAGCTAAAATGCTTCACTTAGTTTTGGTGGTGAGAAGGTTATAAGGAATCTCTTCTTTATCTCTTCCTAGTTCGTTTGCATTCCACAAGCGGAGTATTGCAGGATCCTCAGTCAAGGCGAGGAAAACACACAGGAAATAAAGGAGAATGGAGAGGTTGTCATGGTAACAGAACATCGTTCTTTGGACGGTGGAAACCGTCATGGTCACGTGGTAATTAAGGTGAGGTTTAGTCATTTGAGATGCAGCACGAACTATCACTACCAGTCTCTAGGATTACCAATACTATTTGTACTCGATTAAGTGTTTGAAAAAATTACAGAAGGGAGATTTAAAGTGCAAATGATCTAGAAAAGCTAATGCAAATAGGCATCCGGTTATAGATTAATAGATAAGATCATCAGTGGTTATGTGAGGATATAATTAGGGACCACATCGTCACAAAGATCGCACCTCAGGAAGACACAAGCCGGAGAGTCGAAACGTTGTGTCATGAACGGTAGTTTTATAAGCAACGTTTCAAACCAGAGTGGCGTTAAATGATGAGTGATTTTTCACCTGGCTGCGTTAGGAATTTGGACATGTAGTAATCCCTGTGAATGAGCTTGGAAAATTGAGATTAATATTGCCATTTGCACACGTTAACTGTACAAGAACATCATGAGAGTAAAATTTCAATTGCTAACTATAGAACGAAAATCCTACAATGCAGTTTTTATCCCATGTGCGTGAATTCTTAGATATTTTCCTTTTCCATATTGCGGGAAACCTTATATCATGTCGTTTCTTGTCTCCAGGCTATTCCTAAACGTCTTGTGGACCATCTTGTTGAAGATCATTCCGTCGTGGACCCGTCCTACGTTGAAGACTTCTTGCTCACTTATCGGACGTTTTTTAACGAGCCAACAGATATCTGTTCTCAACTTCTAGATTGGTTTGATATTCCTGACCTGCGCGATAAGGTAACTTCTCAAGTTCGTAGCACGTTTGTAGACTTACAATGTTTCTTTTCTAGTCTTGGCAGACAAGTCCATTGTTGAAAATTCCATTTACCATTGTAGAAACCTTTTTTACCATTTGGTTTTTACACATTTTGATTTGCTTTTTTTTTTTCAAGGTAACCCGTGTAATGTTGCTGTGGGTGATAAATCATTTTAATAGCGACTTCGAGGACAGTCCGTCGATGGAGAAACATTTGGAGCGATTTGAAAAGGGATTAGAGAAGCAGGTAACAACTGTTATTAATTTTGAGTTCAATTTTCAAAAAGTTCGGTTTATTTTCAAACGAATATTATGCTTATCTTGTGTTGCTTTTGTTAAAAAGAGTTTCCCTGGATCTACAGTACGCGTAGAGAGGTTGACAAATCCCTCTTCGTCTTTTTTTTTTTTTTTTAAATTGTGTTCTCGTAAAATATCGCTTTCTGAAGGTTATTAGGAAAATTATTGTTATTTTTTGTTTTCATTTCATTTTATTGCTGTTGTTCTTCATTTTACATTATAGTCTATGGATGGTCAACTACGTCTGCTGCACATCGCTTGCTCATCAAAAGCCAGAGTACGAAAAGTGACATTGGTGAGCAAAGAAAAATAACGTTTGTTTGTTTTATATATATCTTTTCATTACAATGTTTCGTAACTACTGTGTCTTTTTTTTTAAATATTATCTTTTTATAGTGTAGTGCATCCAAAGACTCAACGTTAAACTTTTCAATAACTGGAGGACGAGACAGAGGGTTTGGTACATTCATCGCCAAGGTAACGTCTTGAACAAACGTCGGTTTTCTTCATGAGCTTCCATCGTTTGTATCCGTAAATACCAAAGTGGCTTTACTCATTTGTTTTGTTTTGTTCCGCGAAAAGGTGAAGAAGGGATCGAAGATTGAACAAGCAGGCTTAAGAAAAGGAGACCAGGTCAGGACGCTGATTATGTCACGTTCCACTAATATTAAAATTTCATGTGCTCAGTTAAATCAGGTAAAAGGTACTCAAACCAAGTTGCATCAATATGACGTCTACTATTTGTTTATGTTTAGATACTGGAAGTAAACGGACAGAATTTTGAAAATATGACCATTCATAAGGTTGGTGTTTGATGTGGACTAAACTGCACGAAACTCCTTATTCTCTTCTCAAACTAATCAATGACACCATTGTAGATTTTAAGAATGTTAGACGTCTAGACTTAAATAATAAGAGAGAAACAGTCAATTGGACTAGTTACTAGTTAGATAGCAAGCGAAATGTAAAGAACTTCAAATGATTGTATGCCTAAATGTTTCGTTAATTTTTAATTTTTAGTTAGATTTGTTTCTGTTTATTTCAGGCCAAAAATATTTTGAAAAGCCATAGTCAGCTAACGATCAGCGTCCGGCATAATATTGCTGGTATGTATACATCTGCAGTCTTCAGGCTTCATGTACAATCACTTCTAAAAACAAATGATGATGATGATGAATCAAGAAATACTTGAACACAAGCTTAGTCACGTCATTTATACAACGAAGTGTTTTACCAGGATTTCTGTGAAATATTCCCATGGCTGAGACCCCGAAGAGTTGTTAACAAAACCCACGTGGGCATCGCACTCTACTTGGGTCAGTCAAGCTGCATTTTTCTGATCATTTACAAGAAATTATTTTATTGAAGAAAGAAAAACTTAGTCGCAGCGCCATTATTGAGATAAAATGGCACTCGGAACGTTAAAAAAGCACTCGAGAAGTTAGTAAAACTCTTGGCTATCCTCTCTTGTTTTACACGTGTCTCTTCTGTGTTTTTAACTTCTCCTTGTGCTGTTTTAACGGAATAATCGCGCGCAACACGTTTTTTCATTTCAAATTAAAGGTTCTAACATGGTGTTGATATGGAGACGAGCTAGCCCTCCTAGCTGGGCTGGCCCGCTTTGCCGAGATCTCGCTATCAGATCTTTTGTAAGATATGTTTTCGTTTACGTGAGAAGTAGGTCAGCCCTCCTAAGCGAGATCTCACTAATGACTAGCCGAGGGCCAGCGCTCTTCAAAAGACTAAAAAATCCCATTTAAAACCGAGATGAGATCCGGTCTCTTACAAGGGCCTGCCAAGACAGATTGCTCATTTCCATGTAAACACCTTCTAAGGGGATTGTAGTTAATGGTTTCACGTAAAACTCAACCACTTAGCTCGTAAAAATGCCCTGGGTGATGTACGGAAAACGAGAATGACGTTAAAAATTGTTCATTCTATTTATTTTGTTTTGTGTGAAAACTGTATCGTATTAAGGCTATCGTTTTTGATGTTAACCTGGTGTTTGCTTAAGGTCTCGATTAACCGCTGGTATACTCCTATCCTTTCCAATCTTGTTTTCCAGGATTTAAGGAACTCTTAGCGAATCCTCTTCGTCGATCGTCACACAATATACCTAAGGTAAGTCTGTGCTCTTACCGAGTTTTGATTAACAATTATCTTTAACCCGTTCACTGCTGGATTTCTCCCTTTGACGAGTAAAATCGTCTGGCGTTCGCTGCAGTAAAATGATAAACGTGACCCGTGGTTGTGAAGGATTTAAAAGACTGAACACTTGACCTGAACATTGCTTGTTAGGAAACAAAAAATGTGTCCGTAATCGGAGTCCAAATAGAAAGGTGACTTCGCTACATATTTCGGTGTTTCCTAAAGCTTAGTTCGCTCGATTTCTTTCTGTCCTTTATAGAAAAACGAAAATACAGTTGTGAGAAGTTCCTCAGATTCCAGCGACAAACGATCTATCATTCATCGGAGTCAGGACCCTCTTCACTACTCAGATTGTGAGTGCAGCGAACAACAAACTGCGAAGGATTTCCTTAGTAAACCCATATAATTACATTTTATCTTTGCTTCCTTACCTTAGCTGTCATTTTGGCTTAGCTGTCTTCTTGCCTTATCTTTTTTCAGTCTTTCTTCCAAGACATTGCACTAGTAAAGTCTTAGGAAATTTTTTGCTGATCAAACTGTGGAACGCCAAGGACTCACATAAACGCCGAGTACCAGACGGGACTCGAACCGGCAACCTTCTGAAAGCTAGCCAGACGCTCTAACCATCGAGCCACTAGAACTCAGACGGCAGAGCAAGGTTACTTTCGGTAACTCAAAATTCGAATTAACATCTAACTGAAGATTTGCCGACATCTAACTACTTGCAGTCCAGCAAGTTATTGCCGACTGGCTCGCAGGTTTAAATACCGAAAGTAACCTTGCTCTGCGGTCTGCGTTCTAGTGGCTCAATGGTTAGAGCATCTGCCTAGCATTCAGAGGGTTGCGGGTTCGAGTCCCGTCTGCAACTCGTAGTTCTTCTGAGTCCTTGGCGTTCCACAGTTTGATCAGCAAAAAATTTCCTAAGACTTTAATAGTATCAAACTGCAACTCAAAATCCAACATTGCACTATTATTAAGAATTGCATGGAATAAGAGAATAGTTCGCAGTCATATTTACTCGTTTTTATTTCTCTTTCCACCCGACAACAGATACAGGAAAAAAACTTGGGGTAAGTACTGTAAGTAATTTAATTAGGTTCCTTATTTGCTCCGGGAATGTCGACATGGTGTTTCCCATCTGACTTCTATTTAATCATCACGATATTTTCAGAAGATACGCCATTATTTTTAATAGTTGTCATATTCTTTGAGCGTTCGTCATTTTTTCGACCTTTTATCTTTTCAAACAGAACGCACCAAGTGGTATTTATGCAACGACACGAATCAAGAAGACTATCAATAAGATTACTAATACCTTACCTCGATCTTCAAAGTAAGTCATTCGTAGAATAATAACATTGATCCGATCGTTCATTCAGTCTATTTTATTAGTGGGTCAGCTAATTAAAGACGTAATCCATTTTTTCTATTAATGGTAGAATTGCTATAATATTAAATTATGTCGGCTTTTGAAGCAAACTTTCAATATATGGACACTTTTAATTGGTTGTTGCCCCGTGTCCGATTTCTCACTGTATCCAGTAAGTGTTAGTAAAGAGATTATTAGTGTTCACGATCTTGTTATAGCTTTATTTGGGGGAAGTGGGACAGCAATGAAAAACCTGAAATAAATGTTCCATTAACGAATGAGTGAAAAATCAGACAATTGAACATAAGCCAACTTCAGTACGTTCCACTGTAAATCTATCCTTAACTTCGTTAACACTCAATTTCTATTGTACAGGTTGGACAAAGATATGAAGATTTACAGCGTATCGTATGATGATAACCATATAGTAAATTCCAAGAAAACGCATATGAGTAATGGTACCTTGCGAGCTTACAGCTCATCAGAGAATATCGCAGATGATGAGACAGACCTTATTCAGCCTGATCAGGTCATTAGGGTCTACAAAGCCGATCACACCACCAAGTATTTTGTTATTTATCAGGTATTATGAATACTTTTTACACAAAGAACAATCTTCATCTTTTAATACGATGTAATATCGTCCTTAACTTACGTAATCGTCTAATTTTGTTTGAATTAAATACTCTCTCTTCTGGAAGGCTTATGGTTATTTTTCAAACATTTTTCGTGCATATCGTTCATAGGATACAACTGTTCGCGAAGTTGTCAATATGGCAGTTGAAGCATTTTCACTTGCGGAATCGCCTTCGTAAGTTGATATTATTTATTATGAATAATGATCATTACAATTGTTATGGTAGAAATCATTAAATTATCCTTGGGGTCACATAACACTACAGATAAATTTCAAGTATACGGCAAACTCTTACAGTTTCAAACATGTTTCTGCGAGAATTATGTCGTCTTCAGTAGTAGTGGTTATAGGTTATTTACAAGTGTTATTTATATGTTATAAAAGTAGAGTACTGCGTCGGCAGCACCGAACGGCTTGTAGATAATCAAAAGAGTTGGAAAACTGCTGGAACTTAAGATAGGAGAAACTGACGTTTCGAGCGAAGGCCTTTCGTCGGAGTGGAATCTGACGAAGGGCCTTCGCTCAAGATCCGAATCCTTTTGATTATTTATATGTTAACCTAATTAAAATACAAGGTATGACTCATCTAATAGATTCATTAAGTGTCAAAAACAAGGCATAGAAATGCTAATTACAGTGTGACAGACAATATTGAGTCACAACCGGAAGATCAAAATAATAGACCGGGTCAATTATAGACTAAAAAATCGTAAGCAAAATATTACCATACGAGAAAGACAAGCTGTGCCTTATTGTTATTCTTTATATAAAGGATGCTAACGAGGAGTGTTTTATCACATATGTAAGTCCATACACTTGACGTACTATCGGTGATTTGATACGCTAAAATGTTCATTAAGTATTAATGAGTTTCCGAAAATGGTATAAGTCTTTCCGAAGCATGTCTGCAATTAAAAAATTGTCGTTTACTTGAATTTTCATCAGATTATTATGTTTTGCTTCATTATGCAGATATACTTACCTGCAAAAACTTGTCTTCTTACTACCTGTGAAAAACTGCCTTCCTACCACCAATCTACCTTGTCACCTATCTACCTTGTCTCCTATGTTCCTTCTCCTATGTACCTTCTCACCTATCTACCTTCTCACCTATCTCACTGATCCCGCTCAACTTCCTGCAAACCAGTGTAAACACACGCATGCATCCGTACGTAAATACGCGTATACACGAACGCATTCATACTCCACGCGAAATCCTGTCTTGCAAATGTCTGGCTTGTTTTCTTCATTTTCACGTTTATTTCTAGGAATTTTTCTCTCAGCGAGATCACTGTTAATGAAGGTGGTTTAATCAAACAGAAACGACTTCCAGACACAATGTGGGACCTTGCAAACAGAGCTTCCCTGAATGGAAGATATTATTTAAAAGATTTTACTTCAACCAACGTTACATCGTTGCCTGAAGAAACAATACAGGTGAAAGGACCGGATTTTCAGAAATGAATTTAGCAATTCGTTAAAATTTAGCATAATATTTATATGTATATATAATTTACCAAAACATATAAAATGTATCACTTGTATATTTCAGTGAATGGGAACTGAAGTTTCTTTCGTTATCTAGGAGTTGGGTCGGGAGTTGGGTTATACAATACTAGACTTAGATTCAACCGAGGTGGCTCGTCAACTAACGTTACGGGTAGGTTTTTGATTTTTTAAAATGCTCTGGGTAGTAAAATAAAGGATAACCTAAAAACTTCCTGACTATGCCGTGAACAACGTTAATTTCGCGAAGTAGTAACATCTATTTCAGCTGGGGTCCGGTCATTTAAATACCTGACTCCGATGGTCATTGTCAAGCAATATTTCTATTTTTACAAGAAGCATTTTAAATTCAGTTTTTATCCCCTTCATTTCAAAGGATTTTAAACTTTTATCAAACTTCTGTTGCCCAGTCTTCCTTTTCCCTCATGTTGTATGTATTCGTATAAAGAGAATTAAAATGTTTATCGTCCCAAAATTTCTTTTTACTCCAAAAAGTTCACACATTTCCCAGAGAAATGTGTGAACTATTTTCTCCATACCCAGGCATTTTATGGCCCGTCAAAGTCACGATAAAAGACCGCCATTTTGATACCCAACCGAGCTTGTGAGGAAAATGAGTGTATGACTACTTAGACGTCAGAAACTAACTCAAAGAATGACCGCCATGTAAGTTAGTTTATGACGTTTAAGTATTCATAGACCCATTCTCCTCACAAGCTCAGTTGTGTACCAAAACGGCGTGTTTTTTTCATGATTTTGACGGGCCATAGAATGCCTGAGTTTGGAGAAAATAAAACAAAATGGACAAGGTGTTTCTCTGGGAAATGTGTGAACTTTTTTGAATAACAAGAAATTTTGGTGTGATACACACTTTAAAGATTGAAACAAACTAATTCTATAACTGTTCCTAATTTATATTTTGTTTTGTTTCCACTTTACTTAACAGGATTTCGAGATCTTTCAAAAAATAGAATCTTCAGAGTACATATACGATTTGTGGAAATTTGAAGATAAATTACGGAATAGCTTACTTAAGTTCTCTAAGGTTAGTCTTCATGGGAAATGTTTCTGTTATGTCTGATAAAACGATCATCAAGCAAGAGCCTAAAGTGCTCTAAGCTATTTAAAAATATCGTGCACAAAGCATTTTATCTTTGGAAGAAAGCAGAGCAATATTGCTCATCAAATTATAGTACTGAAGTGAACAAAATTTTTTGAACAAACACCTAGATTTTACATGTTCAATAAAAATTTGTACCCGCTAACGTACCAAAAGGAGTGTAAATCTTGAACTAGCAGGAGTTTTAGAACTTGCATTCAACTTTGTTTATTCTCTCTTTTCTTAGATTTCTGATCACGAGAGATACTGGGTAATAACGGAGATCTGTAAAGAACCAAACCTTGTTAAGAGAATGAAGATCATTAAACAGTTTATCAGGATATCCAGTAAGAGCGTAAGATATTCATGGAAAGAACAAATGAAGATCCCTTATTGACACTTGATTCATAAGCTAACAGCACCGTTGGACGACTGACCAACACTTGGCAAAAAAACTCTCTGAAAAATTCATTCTTAAGCTATCACATACGCTCTACAAATTTAAGTGACTTTTCCTCCTCTTTCAGAACGGTGTAAGGATTGTCGAAATTTCAATTCAATGTTTGCTATCGTGAGGTGAGTTTAATTCAAATTACATCCCATTTTCAAATCTAAAAAAATTAATTTTGTTATTTCCCCTTGGTTTGTAGCGGTCTTGATCATTCTGCTGTACAGAGAATGAAAGCAACTTGGGAAAGGGTTCCTAGTAAATATGTAAGAATTTTTGAGGTAAGGAAATGAATGACCTCATCTCGTATGTAGAAAAAATGTTTTGGTATTTGAATGTTTCAGCGCTTCGGTGAAAAACTAGATATACTAAATAACTTAAAAATAACTAGTGTAAGACATTTCCGTAGGTGAACGTTCATTAATTTGCATTTTGTTGACTCACATATGCTTACATTAGGATAATTATGTATCTCTGTTTTTTTGAGGCTGTTACTTGTTTCTCCATCGTTCAACTTGTTTAGAACCATACAAAGTTGCTAATCTTTGCTGCTTGATAAATTCACATTAAACCAAATGTGAATTTATCATTTCATATTACCCTGAGGATGATTCTGAAATAAAAATGAAATTTACTACTTGAGTGCAAACATAGTTTCGCTCAGTCTATTTTCTTCGCAGTTTTTTTTTTCTAATTGAGGTATCCTTCTTTTCTAGGACATTAAAGATCTAATGGATCCCTCAAGAAATATGTCCAAGTACCGGACACTATTGAGCCGAGAACAACGTTACCCTCCCGTGGTAGGATATACCAATTCGTTCTTATTTCCGGTTTTTTTTTTGGAAATCTTTAAATTTTGATGCCTTTTCCAATTGTGGTGTAATTTCCTGTTTGTTTTTGTTAGATTCCATTCTTCCCAATTGTGTTGAAAGACCTCTCGTTTCTCCACTTTGGCAATAAATCAAAGGTCGATGGCTTGGTAAGACAAAATAGGGTAACAGATTAAGTAGCGTAACGATTATGTGTCCTGGGTTTAACATTGTTATTTACAGGTTTCTGTTATGTTCAATAAAAAAGCGTTGGTAACTGTGTTATTGAAATGTTCTTTATTTTTACTTGTACTTCTTTACAGATTAATTTTGAGAAACTTCGTATGATTTCTAAAGAAGTTCGAAACACCACCAAGCTGGGCATAGTACCTTACGTAAGTAAGACATTAGTCGGCCAAGCTGAGCCTATTTTCTTTGGTTTTTGTCGCTTTTCTCCAGTTTCGCTGTATCCCAAGTGTGTAGACCATGTGTCCTATACAACCGAAACCATAAGGTATTTTTTAAAGTGAATACGAACAGAAATTTAGGTTTGTCTCATTCGATTGAACTCTTGAGGAACACCTACAGTTTCTCAATGTTTCTCCTCGTACTTTTGATATTTCAATTTATTTGATGTGTATGACACAACCTGTAACGTCAGTTTGTTGATATGGCATTTGGAGAAATTTGGTATACTTATAGAGATATGGAGAAATTGTACAAGGCGTTCATCTGTCATTTCAAAAATACGTTCTTTCAACCGAGGGAAACGTAATTTTCGCTTCATTTGCTTGCGTATCATTTGAGACATTTCTTATCATTCCTTAGGATACTCCAACAATGTTTGATCGCTCAGTGACAGATACAACTACCAGTGCTACGGTCATTCAAGCGTTAACCAAAAATAAGCGTGGTCGTCGTGACAACGGAAGTATGCGTAATCCAAGAAAAATGCACGAAGAGGTAGAGTAGTTAAACCATTTTTAAAAGTCTAGTTGTAGGCCACTTCACTAACCCTGAAACTATCGAGGATAGCTCTACCTGATAACAAACGTTGTTGTTACATAGGCTGGCTTATTTCAAAACCTACAGTAATTACTGAATAACAAGTTCAGTTTTGTTTTCATATGAATAAAGCAGAACTGGTTTCCTAAAAAAAGTAAATTGTTAGTAACCGATTAGACAATTTATTTTTTCCGCAGGTATTTATGCTCCGGCGTGTGAAACTATATTTGTCAAAGTTAAACGTGATTACTGACGAAGACCAATTACGTGAAATGTCCTTGAAATGTGAGCCACCAAGCGGATCTGGTAAGAAAATATACCATGCCTTCGATATGTGTGTTGTGGACGGAGAGATGTGTGCCATAAAATAACTTTTCGAAAACGTGCGAAGTGATTCTTTGAATAAGCTCAGGTTACCATATATGTCGTCGTGAACAGTAACGAGAATTTAAGCTTTCATAACAATAAAAAGAAATCATGTTTTTGCTATTTCTACAGGTTAGTTTAGAAACGAAATAGAACACAACATTTTCCGTGTTTGCATCGAGTTCTAGAAACACCTGAATGTTAGTCCCAAATGTTAATCAAAAATGTTGGCTATGTGAGAGGTTGATAAGATTTTAGATGACCATTGAACGTTCGCCAGAAAACCTCGTACTGTCAGAAAAACGGTTTCCATGCCCAAAACGGGAATCAAATTCGCAACCTCGTAATGACTGCTGAGAAACTCTAACTTTTGAGCTGCTAATGTTCGTCATGACAAACCAGTAACTTAGCTCGTCCTTTTGCCGAGGGTTTCCGCCGCCATCTCTGCTTGTATTACTATTACTCCATGGAAACACGGAAAAACGTTTCCACTTCTTAAAGATATCATAACAATTAATTGTCAATCAAATGTTCCCATTAGGGACAAGTGGCAATTCAATGTTTTACGATGTAGCAGAGCAACATGTGGGACAGCAACGTATTACAGAATCTTATCTTCACAAAAAAAGTAACTATTCTCAATTTCGTAGCCTTATAACTCAGGTAGAAATAACGGGCCAGTAACTTACAATTCTAAGGTTTTTCTATAAGATTGGTTGTCCTGCCGTATGTCATGCTGTGTAAAGTACCAAACTCTTTACACATGGCAAGGCTGACTGGCCCTCAAAACGTGAAGCCAAAAATTGCGGACATGCGCCTTTTGGGACGTTTCCCTCAGTACCTAAGAACCAGTCCTCAACACAAACCCTAACCCTAGAACTATCCCCCCTTCGACACTAAAACTTATCGACCCTTCCAGCGGCGGCAGGTCACCACCAAAGACACATCCATTAAGGTGGCTTCGATGACCAAATATTTCTCCCGGGGGTGAAAGACCGAATGGTTAACGTGATTCAGTCAGTCAAGGAATCTCAGGGTAAATTAGCGAGCGAAGGCTAAGTTCTAACGTCCAAGCCCGCCCGGGAACCGTGGGCAAAGGGACTAAAAGGGTTCCATGTCGGCCATTTTCGGTTTCACTTTTTCTTCTGCTCGTTGACGGAAGTCAGTCTTCCAGTTTCTGCAGGGTTCAGTTGTCTCTAGCTCATAATTTCTGCTTACGATCGGATGGCTAGTGTTGCCATTCCTCCTCACTTAATGGTATACACCAGAACAAACAATTGTTTTCAAACACTTCTTCATGTTAGAGGTTTCTTACTCCACACACACACACACACACTCTCGTCCACAGTTAAGACACGATGGAAAGAAATCGTTTGGACAGTGTCATAAAAGAAAATATGAAACATATACCGAACTATGTCGTCTTGAGATCTCGTCGAAAAATAAGCGTGCATGGTGATATTTTGGCTCTATTTTAAATTCATTATCAAACGTGGTTTGAGAATGATTTTCAAATTGAGTAGAAAGTGACATCCCTCAGTTTATGAGTCATCCTTTATTTCTATGAAATTGTCGAGAATGCTTTTTGGTCAAAATAACAAGGAATACAATATTTTAATTGTTTTAATCTTTAAGTTCCCCCCAGTGTTAATCTGAGAAAGAAACCGACCCCTCCGAGTTCGCCCAGCAATGGTAGATCCTCAACTACGGGACAAGGCGCAGAAAGTAAGTGACATCGTTTTACCTTTGCAAGTCCAGTGTAGTTAATGAATGAGCACTTCACGTCTGTGCAGTACTGTTGCATGTTAACGGGCTTGAGACTGGGATTATTTATATTTAACACATGACATGGATATCAGGTTTTCTGTAAAGATTAGTAGAACTTATAGAGAACTACATCCGGAAACCGTGAGACGTATTTCCGTTTGCCTTCGTTGCGAGTGGCATATCGACAAAGGAGATCACGATTTCCGCCTTTCACAACATGCTTTATATTGTAGAATATGATAAAGGTCAGTGATATGGATTTTACTGTAGAGTGGGAATCACAAGATCTAACTTAAATTTAAAGGTTTTTCTTGATTATTTTGCTAAGATAAAATTATAGAGCCCTTGGCGGTTACGGGTTCGATTCGCGCCTGAGGATCCAAAATTTTATTCAGTAAAATAGGTCAAGGAACATCTTCAAATGTATTTCCACTCTGCGATGGTAAATTTCTTCAAGTATCCCAGTGTCTAATTTAGTCACTGAGGTCACCCATGAGGTATTCTTCTTGTTACTGAGGCATGAAATAAAAGAAGTGGTTTCGCGGAATCTTCTCCATATATCTTACTTGCCTACCTGGCAGTTTATCTCTTATTCTCCTGTGTTAAATTGAAAAAAAAGGCGAAAAATTATGAATATTGGCTTGGAGAGACACGGTGAGGTGGGCAAGGTCAACGTCCGTTTTTCTTATTTTCGTATTTCTGTGAATGGTTAGTGGCTCTTTGTAGAATCACGTGTTGTCGTCATGTGGATCACGTGTTGCATTTTGTTTACGTGATTTTAAAAAGCTATTTCATCAGGTACAGACGAACCTTGAGTTTTTGACCTGACCAAGTTTTCACTTGGTTTTTTTGTTCCCTTTTTTAGCAGAGGTTGTTTCTCGTTCTTCTACAATCAGCTCACCCTCGTCATCCATTCCGCCTTCTCCTCGGACACTTAATATTAACGGTAAGTCGAGGTCTCAGTATAAAGCCCACCTCACACGGTATGATTTTCATTTCATTTTGTACTGACTTTACGTGATATACAAGGATTAAGCAGATCATCTTGCCTTGTAAGAGAGTGTGCGACACGATGTGTAGTGATGGTGTTGGATCGTAGGGAGTTTTGTCGTATTGTAGAGTTTTGAACACGTTAACAATTTTGGTTTTGTACGTTGTCACATCAAAGCACAGCATGTGAGACCAGGTCATAAGTATCCATTCGTTTGGTATGTTATAGAGTTGTATTGTGTGTCAGCCCTGTAGTTATCATTATAATTTCTAAAGATTGCGCATTAGATAAAAAGAGCTTCACAATGTTGAAATACCTGCTTGTTAACCTCAACTAAATGAAGCGGAATGAATTCCGAAAAAGACGTGTTAATCAACGCCTCGCTTTGATCACATTGCAAGGTTGTCCAATGTAATTTCTGTATTAATATCAATTGCAGACAGCCGCCTGGGATCCTTTTAAGTTAAATACGGCGCTTCCTTAAAAACTTCGCCTTGGGAACAGTTTTTTTTATTTCTGATTACAGATATTGAAGTATTTCCTGAAGAGAGTGGTCTAGATTTGACACTCGAAGAACAGAAATTTCCCACGAAACGAGGTATCTTATGTTAATCTGTATTTCCAAGTGATATAAAAGTTACAAAATATTTCTGAAGTTCACCCATCCATTCTTCAAGATTTTTACCGTTAGAGTAACTTACATTCTGCCTTACAAATCGCATTCCCTGTCAGATTCGAGACTGTCACATCTCATTACCAGTTGGTTAAGTTTTCGAATGTGTGAGAATTACGAAGTCCCATAGTTCAAAGGACTAAGCAAGGAGAGGTAAATGCAACATGGCAAAAATTACTTAGATACTATTTTTGGGGCGTTATTGGTAGAGTACGAGTGCCTGACCTCTGCAAAACAAGGGTTGAAATGCTGCTTCGCGAATGTTCTCTGCTGAAAGTTACGTTGGTCACATAAGATACGACAACTGTCCAGCATGACTCACTCACTTGCTCATTCTTTCACTCACTCACTTTCTCGCTCTTTCTCCCAAGCATTTGCTCATTCG
This sequence comes from Nanipora kamurai, assembly GCA_036872915.1. NCBI lineage: Eukaryota > Metazoa > Cnidaria > Anthozoa > Scleralcyonacea > Helioporidae > Nanipora > Nanipora kamurai. The sequence continues at coordinate 462,355 of JBAHVQ010000032.1, forward strand.
TATTTATTATTTTACTGACTTTCTCACTCTCTGTTATTTAGAACTCGTTCCTCCCACACTATCTACTCCAAGTAAGTATGGGAACATACAAGTATTGAAGTAATATGTCGAATATGACCTTGCATGGTGTCTGTTTTACGTTTTTGTGAGAGAGGGAGTTGTTGTTTTTATTTTTTAACGGTTTTTCCTCCCTTCGGGGATAGATCTGAACAATATGTCTTGATCCTGCAATGTATCCCAAACTAGGTTCCCCATGAAACATGGGAGCACGTCTTTTTTAAAACACATAACATAACGACGTGGTTATATAAGCCTGAAATCCCTGTTTATATTTTAACATTGCTTTTGTATCTATATATCCTGTTATGGGCCATGATAGCAAGTGTGCTACACCATTGTTCGGTCAGTAATGGTGTAACAGTTTATGACAAATTAACGCCATCAACATTAGCAGTTATTTCGAGATTGCCCCAAAATTTTATTAAAAAACTTGAATCCTGCAAATATTTTCCATTAATCTTTTTACCGAGGAAGACGATACTTCACTCTTTATAAGGGGGAAATATAAGTTCAACTCACAAAGAAAAATAACAGAATAATTTCCATTCAATATTATATTCAGTCTGGATTTTTAGTTAAGGTGCTTAAATCATTTAATGAAAAACGTAATTTGTTAAATCTGGCTTCGTATTTTAAGACCTCACGAATAACGTGAGTTGGCCCCGGTTGCATCAAATTTTTAATCGTGATTAACTCGGCTACTCCGCGATTAAAACGTGGTTAAATTCTCCTACTTTGATCCTTACTGGCTAAAATCAAGCACTAACCATGATTAGACTTAATCACCTTTTTATACAACTAGCTCCAGATAAATTTTATGGTAAAAATGATATTACTGTGTACAGCGACTGACAGAGTTTTCTCATTCTTCCGAGTAAGTGTTGATGAAGACGCCTTGAGAGCGCCTGTCTTGGTTGTAACTTTACCTCTTACAGCCGCAGGTTAAGTGTACGACTAACTGTCCTCCTTGTTGATCTTGTTTTTCTTTCTCTTAATTTAGAATCACCCACTCCTTTGAACGATGCTAGGAATCCTGCGTCTCGCTCTTTCTTCAGTTCAGGTAAAATGTCACTCACTTAGGTTGCTTGTGTTTGCCATTCTAATTTTATCGCATTTATGGTGAAATTTTCTACTACAAAGTGAATAATCGCTTGTTCCATTACTGTAGGAAAGGGAGAGAGCCGCATATCGGCTGTATGAATGAGTCGTTCTATCTGCTACGTCAATCTATCTTCTATATACGGTGCGTGAACATCTTTCGTTTTCAACTTGCGAGTTTATTCTTGCTATTTCTGCTGTTGCTGCTGCTGTTTTTGTTCTGGTTATTTGTTGCTGTTGCTTATTGTAGCTGATGTTGTTTGTTATTACTGCTGCCGTAGTCGTTGCTGTTGTTGTTTGTTTTTGCTGCTTTTTTCTTTTTTCACTTTGGGTCTTGTGATTTTTTCTCATTCCAAATGTATTTTCTCTGTTTTGCAGGACCCATCTTGTTCTGATCTCCATCTTCCATCTTCATGTTTTAATAACATCCCGATTGTCACACATACTAACCACAGCGATTTCTGCAATTTCTAGATTCCCAACTTGTACATATTTTAATAATTCATGACTTGACTGTAAACAGTTCTGCTATAGGTAATTGTATAAAGACACAAAATATTTTTAAGGTAAATTCAGAATCTTTTGTTAGTCGCGATTTTTAGGAAAAATAGGATATATCGTATTTTATATTGAAATTAAAGAATAAATTTATGAAACATTAAAAAAACTGAAAGGTTAAGTGATCTGTTTCGTCACCTTTCTATTATTTTATATAATTATTCGTATCATTATTAAAAACTTTTACCCAATCTTGAAAGCTATTCTAACCTGTTCAAGAAAATTTTCCCACCATGGATAGTCAGGAAAAATTTCAAAAGAAATACGTTACCCGTGCCGGTTACGGATGAAGTTTTCCTTTTTCATTTCTCCTGATTACCCAGCGACGTTTTTATTGCTGAAGCCTAATTTCCACCAGGCGAAATTTTTCGCTCGTACTGCCTTTTTCTTGTTTCACATTGGCTCTCGGAAGCCCAAGAGTGCCCGAAAGCCAATGAGAAACAAAAAGGCAGTACGAGCGGAAAATTCCGCCTGGTGGAAATTGGGCTTAAGAGAGATTTTCCTCCTGGGCATATCATCAATTTTTGGACACCATTTGCGGACCAGGATGTAAGAAACAGTGAGGCGCAGCGAAAGTATCATGGCAAATTATAAGTGCGAAAACGACTTACCACAATTGGGTTGACCAGTATATTTCCACGAACGATACGTCTAAAGCGTGTACATGGATAGACTCATAAACCGACGAAACGGGGATTTCAGACCGATGGCGAATGCTCCGAAAATTAGAGAAAAATACTGGAAATGTTGTACAAATCTTAGTTTGCCCCCCTGAAAAGTTATTGAGCCAGTACACCTGTGAATACATCGACCATTGGAGAAACTACCGGATCATTAGTCGACAGAAATAAGATGCGCTTTATTTCAAAAAGCGTTAAACAAGATGCCATTTACATAAGGGGCGAAACGTTCGTAGTAACGGCTGAACAGTGGAACAAATGAACTAAATGTTTCAACGCTTTCTGTTATTAAGCGGTTGCTTGCCGTGTATGTCCTGGACACTAGTTTTCTTTTTCCGGAAACGAAATATGGCGGCAATGCAATCCTGGAAATTCACTAATGGGAGCTGTCAATAAGTTGTTTGTTGCAGTGGAAATATGGAGAACATGCTTTTCAACGAACGGTATATTCAAGTGAAAGGATAAGAAATTTTCAACTAATTTGTAAGACTTTTATTGTCAGTAAGTAAAAAAAAAACATTTGAATAGCAAATAATTTTAAGAGAAAATGATCAACCATTTAATATTGAATAAGCTGGAAAAGAAGTTGCTAGTATTTCACCCAACCTACCGAAGCCGATATTTTGCCTTCAGTGGTTCAATGGTCAATATCCAGTTGAAGTTGTTGCCTTCTTTTTATAAAGAAATGATTATTCCATGCAAAACCTAGAACACAAAAAGGCTGACCGTTACTGGGAAGTATGACTTCAACATACTTTGTCAGTGAATGAAGAAGAAACACTTTGTAAGATAAAGGTTAACACTGTGGCTAACAATTTATACTGTAACTTTTGATAATTTTGTATATGTGGAAACATTACCTTAAATGTTGTGTCCCTATATTTCCCCATATTCCCTAAGGGACTTAAAGCACCATTTTATTCACTGGTGACTCCTACATTGTGGGATTCAAACTTAGCTTTTTCCATTTTAGAAATATTGGTACACAGTGTTGTAACACCCTCTTACTACCAGTCAAACAAATTTGTGGAAATTGCTACCAAACATTAAGAAACCTGATAGTTTAACCGTTGTCTGTGGGGTGTTTTCCACTTGACTGTTAATATGGTCTGGCATTAGCCAGATTAAAATAATAAAAGGCAAATATTAGGGGCTAAAAGGTAAATCAATCCCTGTTACATATCCTTCCTTATATTTTAGATTTTCCTATATCTTTAACCCTTTCACAAATGCATGAACAATTCATGCTTTTTATCAGGTCAATGCTAGACAATTTTACTTACATGTATTTAGCAATACCTCCTGGAAACTCCCTTGCCAGAGGGTTAATATCCAGAATATCTATCCAATTGAAAATAGCTGTGATTTTTTCTGGTTACCATGAAACCCTCGATTCTGGTGCTTGCAAGTCCTCTTCATTTTGAGAGGGTTAAAGTGATGACCATTCCTCCTTATACATACATCCCATTCAACCACACTTTGAATTGAAACTTTATATTAAATTAACACCCTTATTATATTACAAGTAAACCTTTGGCCATTAAAGATGTTTATATACCTCTCATTGTTTTTATAGCTTTATTGAGTTTTCTTGGCAACTAGTTACCTGAATGAGTAACCTACAAGAATATCATTCAACTGAACCAGTTTTGTAACTGATGGAAAATCAGAATAATTGTGCCATATGTAGGATAAGGAAAAAAGAATGACAGACATCAAGGAAAGGTAGTAACCAAATATGATAATTGTAAGAATTATATATTTTACCAAAAATGGTGTGGAATTCACATGTAACATCATCTTCTTAACCCATTAATACCTGATTCTTTCCCTTTTGTTCTTTGTTCTCTCTTTGTGTTTCCTTTGTTCTCTTGTTTGTGCTTTTGTTCCGTTTGGGTTGTATATCACCCCATAGGTCACACTTGGGTTAATTTACACTGAACCAAGATTTTAAGTGGTAGCATGTCTATTGTCAGAATGGGGAATGTTTAGAGCATAAAAATTTAGAGCTTTAAGAATCTTGGAACATAAAACTTAATTGAACTTGAACTTAATTGTTCCCTTTTTCTTAGATCATCTGAACTTTAAATGAATTAAATGCCAGAACATTGATAAATTTTCAACAAAGAAATGATATACTATGTATAGTTTGTGGAACACCACATTTTATTCTTTCATATATATGATGTGAGCCAATGGGCCATTGGCAATTGCTCTGTTGAAGTCCTGAGTCAACAGGTTGAAAGCTTAGCATTAAAATATTGGTGAATATTTTATTGGTATTAAAATAATGGTGTTCCACAAACTATACATAGTATATCAACTATCACCATGCAAAACTTTAAAGGGTTGATCAAAGAAATGATTCTGATGGTGATCAGGGGGAGGATGGAACCTTCCCTTCCTGGTCTCACTGCTAGGAATAAGGTCCCACTGGTATTACCTGATTTCAAATTAAGTGGAGAACTGGTACTAAAGGATAAATTTTGGACAAAGTACAAAAATATGTTGCATGAACTGAAACATGACATTGATCTTGTGCTGGCAAATATATTTTACCAATTTTCTAAGAGTCTTTACAGAATTTGGTGGCATTATTGTACCACTGCTGTGTTTTAGTTAATCCTAACTATCAAATTACTTCCCTTCAAAATGCTCCATTAGTGCCAGTTTTGTGCACAATCTGAAATCCAACAATTGTGTTTTATTATGACCAAATAATTGAACACATTTTTCCTGGTTACAATATATCACTGAAAATATAAGGTTGTTGATCCATACATGACTTCAGTGATAGCATTCTAAAATACTCTGAATATCTAAGTTTTTGTGTCCAATCTAAAAAATAACTATGAGTATTTGCATTTGGGTCTTTGACATTGATTGACATTGCCATAATCTACATGAACAAAAACAATGAATCTTTTCCTTGTTTGAAGGCTTATTTGCCCATTGCAGATGACTTGAGACACTACCCAAAAGAATTGCTTTTTTGAAATATGTTGATATTTTGATACCTATGAAGGCACCTTCACACGGCACACAAAAGCTGATGATCTTGGGTTTGGCGTGAGTGAACTTGGCAACAGCAGTAATGGCAAACAGCTAGAAAAACTGTTCAGACACTGTTCACACAGACAAACTTGGGTTTGGCAACTCATGTGTTGTTTGGAACTAACTAAACAGCATGGTGTAAACCTTGTGACAAATATAAGGGCCCAGCATAAAATTCAAAGGAAAGGCATGATAAAAACAACAAGGAAATATATACAATATTTATTAATTTCTAACGTTTCGTTGCCTTTTGTAACTTTCATTTATAACTTTCTATTGGTTAACGCCTGTAACTGATATGCCCTGTGTCGCTATATATAATTTTACTGTGATTCTTTGTAATTCTATCTCTGAAGATGTTGCAAGTATGACAACAAAACGTTAGAAATTAATAAATATTGTATATATTTCCTTGTTGTTTTTATCATACCTTTCCTTCGTACTTTATGCTGGGCTCTTATATTTGTAACAAGACTACGTTTCCCACCTGGTCATTCTATTGCTGATATGGTGCAAACCTACAAAATTTAATAATACCAAATAAAATTTGGCAACTCGTGTTTGGTAACTTTTGTTTGTTGTGCGAAGGTGGCTCAAAAAATAATATAGAACAGAACTCAAACTTTACGTCCTCCCAATGAGGTAATTTTCATCGAACACAAAAGGTCTGGTGACAAAAGCCAGTAATGATAAATTCACATTAAACCTACACTGCTGAAGTCAACTGAAAAAGTTGACTCGAGCGGGATTTGAACTCGCACCTTTGGGAAGCCGATCCGCCGCTCTACCTGTTGAGCTATCGAGTCTACCGGGACTGGAGGCGAGTTATTATCCAATTTAAGTTCACGAGATATTCTCGCGAAAAAGCTGCAGAAAGGTTATGCATGCGTATGGCGTTTGGTTGCATCATAGTTCATCAACTGTTATGGCCTGGGAACTCTTAGTTATGCAGAATCACCGTGCACTACACAATAGATGTTTTGAATAATTAAGCAATCAGACAACAAAAACGCTTGGGTTAATTCTCATAAGCGCGCTGTTTGAGTGTTAATTGCCATAAAACAACACCATAGTACACAGCGAAGATCGTTCCAACATGCGTCGCAGATTCATTTTCATTCTTTCATCCTTTGTAAGGCGCTTTGAAGTAAGCTGAGTCTCCAGACCATCGATTGATGGACTTGGGTCTTGGGTTACATATATACCAGTAATGTCTTAAACTATTTTATCCTAAAAATCAATTAGAATTTTTACGTGTGTCATGATCAAAGTCGAAGCAATCGCAAGTATTCAATCTTTGCGATTCAGTTGCAGAATCGTCGCTATACGACTCGCGTATCCATTTCGTTGCAAGAGTTGCGACGACTGCTGCACAAACATTTGTTAACTCTAAAATTACTTATTACTTTCCATCAAGTTATCGTCATTCGGTTAAAATGTCTTTGAGTTTAACAAGTAAGAATTCGAAGAATTGTACATGTTGATTCTCCGAAAGTAGTATGGCAAATAAAGAGTGCGGGTCTAACCCAAAATTTATAGGATTTCCTTGGGTTTTCGTGTAGAGTTAAGGTGCAAAACAAATTTGGAATGTTGCCTCGTTGTAAGAATTAGTTTTGGTGAGCAAGTTACTGAGGTGTTGGTGTTTGTCTCGTTGGAACTACTGCAACAACAAAACTTGCGTCAAAGAGTAATCTTCATGGGCCGTCGTTGACAACGAAGAAAAATGATTTTAACATTTTAACAACAGCGCGAGGGCTGAGTTGCTGCACTGGAGTATATTTGCGTGCCCCCATTTACTACAACAGTTAAGTTTTTCATTCGCAGTCGTTCCCTGCTTGCGCGTCCTCAAGTTCCTAGTATCAAACGAATTGGACGTAAATATCCCGAAATCCGTCGGAGTTATTTTTAAGACTTATATTACAAAAACAAACTCAGTGAACTACGGATGAAATGATTAGTCAACTGTTATAGTAATCGTAGTTTATTTACGATGTCTTCAAATTTGAGTAATTGGTCTCTTCTATGTTTTAACTTTAATGGTCTTCTTTGTATGGATGTAGTGGAGTTTCGAGAAACATCCCAGTCGCCGATGTAAATCCATCCAAGAGGTAAAATCAAACTAAAATCTTCCTTTACCCAAAAGTTTTGTGTTTAGTTAAATAAAGTAATTTTTAAAGTTATTTTAGCAGTCAGTATTATGATCTTGTCTATTAGTATTAGAATGACATGACAAAGTAATTTTGTAAAGAGCTGATCGGGTATTCTTGTAGATGTTTGTGTAAGGTGACGGTACTGTGATAAATACGTTAGTGGGGCATTGGCCAGTGGATAGATACTGTTGATCAGTGACTGAAGACTTGCAGATGATCTTCACAGGTAACTAACCGCGCAAAGTTACCGTCCTAATGTTCGTTTGAGTCTTATGGCTACCTTAAAAAGCATAAGATATAAAGCCTGCTAGAAATTCAATTTTTCAACCAATTCATCTCAGTCAATGTCCCCGCTTATCCAAGTTTTTGTACGACCGCGGTTGGCAACATTTATCAACATGGTGGAAAACAAAAAAAGAAATAATGGCGTCCAAGAAGGCCTTTAACTTCAACCCTAATAAAAACTGAAATTATGTGTTTTTATGCTGATACTTTTTAGCCTTACTGCTTATGTTGATTCATTTCCCTGTCGGATTATAACCTTTATCTCAACAACTTCGTACAACCGGTGCGTTTTTTTTGTCGGTAATTTTCAATGCAGTAAACAGGTTAAAAACTGCCATGCGCATGCTGACGAAAAATTATACTAGCATTGAATTTTGCTTTTGAAAGCTCGCGATGGTTCGCAGTTTTCGTTTGAAGTTTCATAGAAGAGAATTAAAGTTCAAGTCCGTTGTGGAATATTTGTTTTAATCACCTAGGTTTAATCGATCACAGAATTACTTACGTACGAGGCAACAGAGCTGTCACTATATTGTTAGTCGTTTACGGTTTATCCAAAGTTAAGTTGATAGGCGGCTTGTATCATAGACAACTCAAATATATTAATATTTTGAGTGACAGCTACCATGGCAACTTATTTCATCGTGCTCTTTTGATATGACATATAACCAACATGAGCCAATGAGCGGCAAGATCCTGCAGCGTGTTTAGGTGCACATCAGGTTCGAACTTTTAAGTTACTTTATTTAAAAAATTGTAGATTTAGTGATACATTTAATAGTAAAACGCGTGAAAATGTTAGGTTTATGTTTCTAAAGAATCCATGAAGGTTGATGTGGATTGTAGAGGGAAAACATTAGCACTTAGCGGCGACTTTTTCTCTTCTCGGCCTCATCTAATTGTCAGTCCAATTAACAATGAGTCTTGACAAAGCTTAAGACGCGAACTTATTATGCAAACAGGTGATAGGATCGCCGATATTATCATAAAAGTAGAACTTCAAAAAGCTAAAAGCTTGTTGAGGTGAGTTTGGTTGACTGGAGCAGCCAGAAAATGGTCGTTTTTCATAAAAACAAATGTCGGAGAAGACTTAGGATTAGTCAAGGACGAAAGATTACGGGAGTTTAACTTAATGGCCGAAAAATCGAGATGAATCTATCGTCGAGCTCAAAAAAATTAATCATCAGAGCTGTACTGTTCCTGTTATATCTACTTTTGGGCGCTGTTATATTTATGTTTATAGAACAGTCAAGTGAAGAAGACGAACGAGGGAAAGTTAGAAAATTCATTGCTTTACTAAATAATTGTAACTTTTCATGTAATTCATCTGAGAAAGATATGAAACAGTTTTTGTTAGACTTGGAACATGCGTTGCGATATGGCTACGACATTCGAAAACATCACATGAAAGAACCGAAATGGACCTTTATGAATTCTTTTTATTTTGTTGGAAATATCGTCACCACCATCGGTATGTTACCCAGTTATGTTAAAATTCCTGTCTGTTATAACTAGTGTTTTTTGACGGGGAGGAATACCCGAGAATTTTGATCTGCACTTGCATGCGACTTTACCTGGCAACCGCTCGATATTTATCAAACTCCCTGCATTATCAGGTATTATTATTTCATGAATTTAAAATATCAGAAAAAAGCGTGCCGTCTCCCTCTTCCCTCAAGTTAAACAATGCTATACACGGTCTTTGGAGTTCATTTTTCCATGTATTGGACCGTTTATAAGTAGAAAATAGCTCATAAGAGCCGAACAGAATACAAACGTACTTCATCAACGCCTGTATTCTACTTATTATTATTCGCTATCATGTTTGGCGCTATCGTCTAGCAGCTGTGGTCCAACTGTTTTCTATTAAATGCTAAAAAGAACATTTCGAACTGTTGAAATCGGAAAAATCTTTTCCGTATTTTGCAAACGAAACTGTCCCATCAAGGCAGTTTACTTCTGCTATTATATAGTTAGCACAATCCACTTGGTAAGAGTATTATAAGTCGGAGTTCAGCGTTACTCGTTTTAACAGTAATTTCTTACGATAGTTTCCTTTTGGATCTGCCTTAGTTTTGTCTTATTAAAGAATACATCGCGTCCGTCTAATTAATTTACGTTCAAAGAATTGGTAAAGAATTGCACTTTAGGATTTATGAATCAAACCGACGGATGTTTTACTTTCTCAGAAAGCTATCATAGTTACAGCAACGGAAAAGCAGGTTTCGATTGAACAAACCGAGTTAAGCAGTTATACATCTTTCCGAGCTATGGTTTCACAATTAAATCAATAAGGCCAGGATCAGAGACTAATGGACTTAAAGATTTTAAGAAAGGATACTATGCTCTACCCATGGAAATTGATCAGTTGGTATTTCGTGTTTACCGAGTCTGAAGTGTCGTGTCGTTCGTATGTGTGTGAGAAGATGTGAATACAGATTTAATTTATACACACAAACATATATACTCTTCGCAACGCTTTGGAACTTTATTTTGAAGTTATTCTTGTATCAATTTCGAAGTGCGTTTGAAATGATGGTAGATTTCAGTTCTACGCTTGAGCGACCATGGTTTTAATTGGAGAGATACTTGGCTGGACGACTGACGACATTCAGTCTTTTTTTCCGCAAATAAATTATGTTTAATGAATTCATTTGGCTTACGAACTGTAAGAATTTTCTTCACATCTGTTTTATGATCAATTGATCGTCTGTGTTTCACGTATGCTGTCAAGTTAGATCGGTCTTGGCTAAAAAATGGATGCGATATTCAACACTATCTGTTTCCCAAAATATATTCTAAGTTTCATCTGGTCTTCTAAACAAAATCAACCGTTAGCACTTGTTTGCCCACTGCAATACCGGACATGACATTTGAAGTTTTCTCAATTCGGTTTTAAAGCACTTACGTCAGAAAATGCTTGGTTCTAATTTTAATTAATAGTATTCTGCCTGGGAGAAAATTTTTCAAAATATATATTGTGTGTCCGAATCTGCATCGCACTAGAATGCAAGGAGCATGACAAAGCTTTTTACATTTAGAACGATTCCGTGTATCGAGTTTGAAAATTCAGTTGCCTTAAGTGATGATAACTACGAAAAATTTGAAAACAACTGACGTTTGACAAGAAACTCTATTTCAGAATCATCCTCAGGGTGATATGAAACGATAAACTCACATTTAACCGGTTAAATGTGAATTTATCGTTTGACGAGAAAGAAGTTTAACATTGTTTGCGATGTACTAAACTGAACGAGTGTGATGAAATAAGGCTCAGCCAAAAGGAATAAGAAAGTAAGACGAACAGTTTGCACAATATGTGGCTAGTTAGAATATATATGGCTGCACTAACTGGTTTCTAATGTAAAATGAAATGCAACAAAATCAAACTGCATTACATTTCATATATGATTACATCAAGCTTGTAATGAGACCTAAGGAAATCGCAGATGAAAATTGATTGCTCGAAGAACAATTAATGGTTTGATAGAATGATAGGAATCTTCTTTTTAACGAGCTGGTGTCGTCATTAGAACAAATATTTCTGTGCAACTGTCTCACGAGTGTGATATTGTAAAGAAGCAATCATACCCGCCAGGCAATTGTTCGCAAAGTTCAAAAATAAGTCCAGCCTTATGGTGAACTACAAAACGTCTTCCTCATGTTCCTTGTCTAACTGTCCCAATCGATGTAAGGTATTCTATGATTTGCTTCCTTATAGTATTCTTGTATTAGATTGCTCAAGTGAACTAGGGATACGACGGTGTCGGATTAAAAGTCTGGAGTTATAGTCCGAAGAAAAAGTTTCATGATTAATCTACGCTGCGAAAGTAAATTTGAGAAATTGACACGAGCAGGATCCGAATTCTCATCTTCGGGTTTCCGGACTGCTGCTGTACCACTGGAGCTGTAGAGTCAACCGGGGATAGTATACATCCAATTTAATTGGACAAGAAATTCTTGGGATAACTTGATGGTTTTTTGCTTGGGCTTGGGTCAATTTTTCGAATTGACTTTTCAAGTTTAGGTTACTTATGAAATTTTGTCTTTACACTAACCTTACGGTGATTCTAAAATGGCCTTATTATGTTTGGATGCTTCAAAGAGATCAATTACATTAAAAAGTTTAGCTTGGTTTGCTTGGCAGAAATGGCAGGCTAGGCTCAAGACCAAACCTGTTAAATTTATTTTTTTTCCCGCCTACATGGAGGAAATTTCAACCGGAGCTTATCATTGGAAAATATTGTCCGGTTGATTTTTTCTCATGTACTGTGGCCTGAAATGATGTAGGGACATCCTTTAGGTGTTCCTAAATTTCGTGTCTTCTAAAGAACTTACCTTGCCCGGGTGATATGTGATTATTAAGAAAAAAATTGAAGTTATTTCTGGAACTGACTTACCGACTGTCCTTTTTAAAATGAAATTCTTTTGAAAGAGTATTCGTTCGTTAATGTCTCCTTTCGGAACTTGCTTGAACTCTTTGTTTTGTTTAATACTAATTTAAGTTTCGCGTCCCATGACCGAAGTGTAAAAGAATGGTTGTTTTCTTTAATTCTACAAAATGTTGGTTAAATACGTAGCGAAACCTAATCAAATGGATGAGTAAAGAAATATATATATATATGTATGAAGTATTTATTTATTTTATTTATTTATTTATTTACTTATTTATTTATGTTTTTATATGTTTATGTGTTTTTTCGCTATTTTTATTTTCTAGGTTATGGTCACATGGTTCCAGAAACTATTGGTGGTAGATTATTTTGTATAATATATGCCTTGTTTGGGATCCCATTAACTGCCCTTATGTTGCGTTCTGTTGGTAACCGCATCACGGAATGGATCATAGTGACGCTGAAAATACTGGATCGCAGAGTTTATAACAGAGAGACTGAAAATCCAGAGATTAAGAGTGCAGTGATAGCGTTTGGTCTGCTGTGGTTAATTATCTTGCTACCTGCTGTAGGATACTCGTACTTAGAGAAGGATTGGGGATATCTGGAGTCTGTTTATTATTGCTTCGTAACATTTTTTACTATTGGTTTTGGTGACCTGGTACCAATCTCATTACGAGAGGGTGCAACCGTTACCACTCAAGTATTTGTCGAATTCGCAGACTTGCTGTATTTAGTAATTGGTTTAGCAATCATGTCGAGTGTTGTTGTAGCCATCTCGGGAGTTATTGAGTCGAAGACACAGATGCTTGTCGATCCGATGGAAGCGTTCCGAAGAATAGACATGGAAAACTTGAATTCTGTAGCTGTTAAGAAACTTGGATTGAAAATGAACGGGAACCAAGGTCGAACCACATCCAACGCTCAAATGCGAAGACCAAGTGAAATTCCAAACGGACATACGAGCCGGAGAAACAGTAGATTTCCGAACTGGGAAGAAGGAAAACTTCAAGAACGTAATAGCGCTGATAGGATAGAGCATGTAGGTCCAGCGCCTGTGATAAGTATTGCGAGGCAGCAAAATACGTCGCGACATGGTGAATGCAACTCAAGTAGCACTGTAGTGAGAAAAAACGATAACCTTGTAAGTATTGTTCAATACCTTTTCAAATGCAATGACGTGTGTGTAGCTGATGTTGTTACTGTTGTTACAACTGTTACTGTTGTTGTGGTTTACGTTGTTACAATTATTACTCTTGTGACTTTGGTTACTG
>JBAHVQ010000033.1:5657-17347 GCA_036872915.1 Nanipora kamurai
CACTCTATCCGTACGATTTTGTATGCGCTAGTCTCTATCTTCACGATAGTTTCTATCACTACATTTATTTATCTATAAATATATATATATATATATACATCTATATCTATATCTGTATCTCTCTCTCTCTCTCTCTCTCTATATATATATATATATAGATAGATAGATATATTTAATATTTATGCAAGAATGGTAAAACCTAATCTAAAAACCTACTTCAGTAACTCGAGTTTAACGCCACCTGGCGATCATCAGACCCAATTATCCAGAAGTAGTTACTGAAGTAGGGTTTTAGTTTAGGTTTTTACCATTCTTGTATAAATATTAAATTCTGCTCCACGACATTGTGTTGAGCACTCTTCTGGCAAGCGATCAAGTTCTGTCCAAAATTGTATATATATATATATATATATATATTAAAAATACTCATTAATATTCAATGAGCGTTGTCACCAATCAGATGAACTTTCTTGGTCACATGAGTACGCTTCTATACTCAATAAAACATTCCTTTAGAGACCAGATGTATTGGCTGAGTTTTGTCCTGTTTCTGTGTTCCGTGGTCCGTTCAGCGAAGCCGAGTTCTTATTGGCTGGCTCGCGTAATAGGTAGTGATCGTGTAAGTCGTTTGTGAAGCAGTAAGACACGAGCCAGCCAATCAGAACACAGCATTCCCGAACGGGCCAATTAGATGCTCTCGCCGAAAACGCGAGCTAAAACTCACGGGTAATGGTAATAAAATCAAGAACACGTCGACCAGTTAAATCTCACTGCTGACGAAGCCTCGAAGTGCCGAGTTGAAAGCTCAAGAGAAAATATACAAAATACGGAGAACAAGTGTATCACACAGGAAACACAGTTGACGATTGGTTTGAGAGTGCTCGATACCATGTAGATAGAGCAAAATAACTTTAATAAAGTTAGAAGAGCGTTTGCTAATCACTTGGTCTGATGATGAATTTGTAATAAATTCGAAATATTACAAGATGATTATATTCGGTATATGTTTTGTTTTATACTTTTTCAAACTATCGAATTTTGAATTTTCTTCATGAATTATTAACGAGTTTCACAAATATGTACGTCGAAACGGTTCCGTCTGTAGTTAGTTATATACATATATATGTATATATATATATATATATCTTCATACTTAAACATCACAATCAAATAATACCAGTGACTTGGTAAATCATTCCTTCCACTAAGCAGTATTCAGTGTGAGAACTACCGACGGAACAAACACGAAACAGTATATAGGAATGACAGCCAACAGCTTCAAACAACGGTGAAGTAACCATTTGAAATGTTTTCGAAACGAGACGGAACTTTCAAAACACATTTGGGACTTAAAAAGGAAAAATATACCATTTTCATTAACTTAATCAATTTTGAAATCCCTGGCTGCATACACAGCTGGAGGAAAATGATGTAACCTTCGTCTAGAAGAAAAACTGATGATATTGAGGGGGGACAAAAGAAATTTATCAAACAAACGGACAGAAATTATCTCAAAATGCCGCCACGAAACTAAATTTTGAGTCAAGAACTTTCACCGACGAAGGAATACAATTACATCATCGCTTACCACCCACCGACTAATCATCCCATTATTATCATTAACCTTATTAACAATATTAACATCGCTCTACCTTTAAAAAATAGCATTGAAGTCTATTAAATATATATATACATATATATATTGCCACGTACCTTCGTACTTTAGGCCTTTGGTAAATAAAAATGAGCTTAAAAATGTCAGAGCGACTCTCGATGAACAGGAACACAACCCCGACTGCAGCAGCCAATGGAAACGCGGAGGCAAAGAGCGTAATATACTGAAAAATAAGTGAATAATTTTATCACAAAATACGGCAATTAGCCCGTAGGAACCTGATTGGTCTTATCTATGTTTGGAATTACAGCTACAAACTATAAAGTTTCAATTTTTTCTTAGTGTTCACGCTCTGTTTAATTTTCGTGATTCAGAAAAGCTCTGAACTCCAGATGGCATTCATACTCTCAACCAGCTCAATTCTAGCTCGACGCTCTAACTCAACGGCTTGAGGTTCTGGGTGGCCTTCAGATGATACCGGATTTTGGCTGAGATTTATTTGAAGAATTTCAATTGGAAACATTAGCAGTTATGGCCACATTGTAACAAACTATAAGTACTGAAGCGAATTAAGTTACTTATGAGTGACATGATTACTTACAAATGTTCTTACACCAAAATCCCCCGAAAATAATTGAGAACGGATGAAAAAATCTACAGGTGAAGTTCTTGGCAACCAAGTGGCAGGCTTAATAGTGCATTAAGTAATAATGTTACATATGAGGTAAATTAAGCGTAACAAATCACGACTTACCCCAAACTGCATCACCATCTCAAGATAATCATCAAACTGATCGTATTCTTCCAATACTGAATCCAATATGGCCTGGATGGAAGCATCACTGTTAGTCAAAAAGAAACTTTGAAATAACAGCTTAAGCTACACTGTGACGATGAACTGGCTCGGCTGAATATACTTAAGAATATGTCCACATATATAAATTACTACATGCTGAGGTCTGTTGATAACGATCAAAAACGAAATTCTTCAAGTATTGATATACAAATATTCCCCCCTAAAATATCTATGTATACCTTATATAGTACTGGTTGAAAATACCAGAAATCGATGCAATATGGGCGGTTAACCTGGGTTTACGTAGCGAGTCGTAGTAAATCCCATAAATCCCTCACAGTTTAAACGTGAATAATGCACGTTACTTATGATACGAAAGCATCTGTATGGCCACTTTGGCCAACTGTTTGGAGATATTGGCGATTTTAGAGAAAAATCTGGAAATCAGGAGTAAAATCTGGAAATCAGGAGAAAAATCAGGTATCTGCCATGTACCATAGCAAGATTTTGCACCCTATTTTACAAATAGAAGACTTTTAAACACGGGTGAATGCAGTCATCTTATGTATTTGTATGAACAAAAATGATTAACTTTACCTGTTCTCGAATATTGATCACTTTGTGCAGTTCTCCAAATTGTCTGTTCAAACGCCACTGAGAAATACGTTCAGCTATAAATGGAATAACTGTTTCAGTAACCAGTCTTCTAATTTCATCTCCTGAAAAGGTAAAATAATACAAATTAAATCCGCAGCTACAATAACTTGATCTTACATGGCTACATGTCAACATGTAGTATGTCCTAGCATTGAACCGAAGGAACTCGAATTTAAACATCAGACATTCTAAAAAAAAAACAACTATGATGTGCTAAAATCTAAGGGAGCGCGACCTGCCTGGATCGACTTTAGATGCTTTAACAAAACCTACCTCCAAACAAGCCAAGCAACTCTCTACGGAGATTGACCACATTGAGTTGATAAAACGCAATGTAAAATAAAGGCAAAAAGCAATCAAATGCTTCAAACGCAACTCTCTTAACAATTAACGATGTACTCCACTCAGATTCTGTTCTGAAAGAAAAAGTACGGTAAGTTGTTTCAATTTAAATATCTTAAAATAAATGTTGTCATGATTTTTAACTGGGCAGTTTAACGAGAAAAAGTGGCAGGTGCTAAGTCGTGAGAAGACTGTGTCCATTAAACTCTTTCCTGTTGCAACCTCTACATTCGGCAGGTAAAATCGTCTGTTGTAAACGAGAGTGAAATCATCAGAAAATTTGCCCAAGGCCCAAAGGGAAATAATGAAGGCCTGACTGGATAAGAAAGACTGTTGAGAAGGGGAGCTTATTATCAAGTTATATTATACCTCAACCGTGAGGGCCCGGTTGTTCAAAGGACAATTACCACTGATCCTAGGTTAAAATTTAATCGGCTCTTTTATTCGGCGTGTTCTGCTCGGTAATTTTAATTGAAACTTTCCAGAAGAAAACCTTCCTATATTAGAATGATATCTTAAAAGAAAACTTTGAACATCCTTTCCTACATTAGGAGTATTTCATCCACAAAGTTTTCACAAATCCTGCATTAACGTAATCGCCTCGGCCCAGTTGTCCTATCATAGAGCTACAGTTGTACCACTTGACCAGTCCAGTGATCATCGCATAATCCATTATGGCGGGTAATATATTCGAATCATCCCCTGTGACAGGGAGTACGAGCTCGAATATTATGCACGAAAACCAAAACAAGATTGTCAATAATAGAGAAGCAAGAAAACGTTTCGCCCACTATTGTACAATATGAAAGACTGACTTGTAGACGTTCCACTTGGGTTATCCCACAAACAATTACTCCATGGAATGAAATATCTCGAGCGATACGGCCTCGGTATGTTTCATCCCAAGGGAGGCCAAGGAGTAATTTTTTGTGGAGTACTCCAAGCGGAAGGTCCACAACTGATTAATAGTACTTTTAAAGGGATCGGTGAGGGAAATGGCAATCTTAATAAGAATAAAAGTACCCAGCAACATTATTACAGTGGATAAGTTAAGCACTGTCATTTTCTTTTTGATGGTTGTAATTATGAACAGATTGACGGAGATGCCGTGGGTTCTTTCTTGGGACAATTTTTGAAAACAATGTCTCCACCCATCTTAAAACCCCAACTTTTTGTGAATACACTTTTAAAACTAATAATCAATAAATTGACTAGGTGCAAAGCTTTTAACGTTTACTTTTAACTATTCGAGTTTGACATTTAAAAATATAAAAATTAAAACAAACCTGTGATTTTCATAATTCGTACAATGATGGGCAATTGTTCTATAAACTGTGTTAAGAATATTTATGACGATGGAATGGGTAACTGTTGGTATAAGGTATCCATAATAAGGGCTATCTGCGGCAAATATGTGACCCTAGTTCATGTAAAAAAAAAGAGTAAGATTTGGTACTGAATGTTTTTCGATATCAACAGTCGTTTTATCACAGCTATATTCCTATAACACTGATTCTAATGCCAATATTCTAAATAAAGAAAGACAAAAATGGCATTGTAACACACAAAAATTTCCTTCATTTAGGCAATTTGAGCCTGCCATGCACTGTTATAATATGTTTGTGGAAATTGGTCGTCCACGTTAGTGTAGTGTTGAGCAAGATTGTTGGTGGAAGTCACTTCCACCAACAGTCTTTCTCAAGATTACACTAACGTGGACGATCAACTTCCACAAACATGTCACGATTCTCCCAGGTTCAAACGATTTAATTTATTACTGTTATAATAATTGGACTCCCAAGTCAACGCAAAAATTGCCTGCTTCACGTCCTAAAATATTTACTTGATATTCTCACAGCAAATGCCTCGATCCAATATTTTCATCAGGAAACTCTATTAATGAGTTCTTTATTCGAGTTCCTATACCTTGATTGCACTTCCTGTTATTTACCTTACATTCAGGTCACCACAAAGTTTACACTAAAGTTGCAAAGTTCCCTTTGTGTTTCCTTTATCTCCACACTAGTTACTGTCTGTTGCAATTCCCCAGTAATAATATACCACATGTGCATACTATAGAACATGAGATTGCCAATTATAAAACAAAGCTGGGAACTTAGAGAAAATTCATTTCAGTGACTTTGGGCATTTCCTTTTTGCTTCTAATTGGGTACTTTCTGTTGCAATGTATGTACTTAGAAAAACAGTAATAACAGTAGTAAGTATAATATTTGTAATAACAAACAAACCCCAGACAATGGTTTTAAAGAAGGAATAAGGAATATTAAATCAGAGAACACGTGGAAAACGGTAAAAAATAGTGGAGTGATTCAAAAGAACAGATATTTGAGTGAAAGAAGAACTTTTGTTCACTGTAGGGTACACACACAAAATTACTTTTGTTTGAAATTACTTCAAGCATTTTCAGAGGGGGGTTGCCACATTTTATGTTACGGACACCTTGCATCAAAAGTGTAATACTGTATGCACTTACAGGTTCTGCATAGTATGCCAATGCTGAGAGGTATATTGGACTGCCTTTATCCTTAATATAACCATTGAAGTTTAATGAGCATAACATAGCTGTAACAGCTATTATTAACATTGGCAGAGTAAAAATGAAGCTAACAATGTAACGCAGTTGCCGCCTCCACCTTGGAAAATATTTTTCTGGTTTTCCTGATATCGGACTCTCCCTTATTATTCCATGAAACTCAGGTCGAATATCATATGCACATTCAATGGCATATGTATTCCAAACATAAGACAATTCAGCTTCACGTCTTCTCCATACCTATGAAAATATAAAGCTTAAAAAGAAAATAATGATTTCTGACAAAAAAAAATCCAAGCATAACATAGCTTTGAAGTTATAGTCACAAAAATAGAGTTTACTTTCATGACATGCATGTAATATAATCATGTCATTTTAATTATTTTATAATTACCAGTTCCATTAACAGTTGAAATTCATAATTATTTTTAAATAAGCATGGTCAACTGTCCCACTACTGGGTTTCTCAAAGAAATTCTCCTGGCCATCAAATTTATTTTTTATTTATTTTACATTGTGTGCAAATTCCATGGAATCTTGCAGTACTCAAGTAATTTTTAGCTGAATTACTTCATCACTGCTGTTGTTTTCTGCTCAAATTAACTTAGGAGGCATTTCATTCATGTACTGGTACATCTTTACAAAAGATTTCTGACTGAACAACATAATGAAGCCACATGCTGTTGGTATTTTATGACAAGCCTTTGGTGATGAACCTAAAGTTTTCTAGTCAGAGAGCTTCCACAAGAATAGTACATACACAAGACTTAATTAGGATTCTCACCACAAGAAAAATGATAGCCCATATAACCATAAACAAAGCATAGACTGGGAGAAGAAAATTGTCATCAACTGTAATACCAGGGTTCCTCCAAAAACAAACAAAACCACCAAAAACTGCAGGGATAAATAGTGCCCATCTGAAATATGACATCCACGCAAAATAGAAGGCTATTTCCTCACCTATGAAATACAGAAGAGAAAACATTTTAGTTTACTATGACACATTTCAAAATTATCTATAAGTACAAAATACTTAACTATACAAACTCATTGCTTAAAGATTATATGCAAAAATAGGGTAGTGATTCAAAAGAATAGATATTTGAGGGAAATAAGAACTTTTGTTCATTATACAGTACATTTACACAAAATTATGCACATCTCTAATTCATTTACAGGGCTTTTTCCATTAGCTATTTCAACGTCTTGGCCATGTAGAGAATAGTTCTCTAGTTATTAACTACGGCACATGTATCTGTACACATGAACAATATCATTATTGTTATAGTTAATTGGTCTTCCTTCTGTATTAAATCTGAAAATTATTAGCGGGAATAACTCTGAGATAAAACTCTAGAGTTATCACAGAAGTGTATAAAAGCTGCTTGACACATTAATTGCATTATCTCATTTCATATGCTATTTCACCATTACACTGATTTTGTCAAAGGTGATAATCACTAGACAGCGAGGCAGTTTTGAGCTAACATTAAGTTTCACTTTTTCCAGTTTTTATACTCTATCAATGGGTGCTGAAAATAGACAAATAGCAATGCAAAAAAGGGTACTAACCAAAGTAATTCCTGATATCATTCACTGGGCATTCAAACAAGTTCTCCTTCATCTTCTTCCACAAAAATGCCTTCTTCTTATTGTTATGCAAAGCACTTACAGAATCTATTATCTGTGGCTTACTATGCTGTAATGCAACTAAAAGGCTTTCTTCTATTCCACAAGGCTGGACTTTGTATCTTGACCATGTTAACTAAAAATGGTGAAGGCTGGGTTTTAAAAGATATCATCAGATATGTGTATGGTCTAGATCACATACAGTAGGTGTGTGATCTACATGGTTATAAAGTACCAAGTAAATGACATTGACAAGCATAAGAATTTAGTGTATCAAATGAAGTGGATGTAGTAACACTACTTCCTCCTGTAGTAACACAAGCCCCGTGAGGGATGGCCCACACTTGACCTCCAGGGATAGCAGCATAGTTTAACTGATACAGGGTTATCCAGTATAAATAAAATAAAGGAATTTCAAACTAAGGTATGTTTTTATTTAGAATTTAGTACAAAAGAAATTTTATACAATCAAAACATTGAAGAAATCATATGGTAACATGCATACCATACTTGAACCACAAAAAAAATATGTTGTCAGGCAGTATTTTTTTAAAATTAAGCTGATTTGTCAGGTACAGACGCAAGAAAACTTCTAAAGTTGTGTAGAAACAGTGCATGTAAATTAGAAAATAGATTTTTAAATAATTAAATGTGGATTTAAATAATTACATTAACAGACTATAAAGTGATCAGATACTTACTGCTTTGGATGATATTCCAGTGATAGAAGAATACACTAGTAATGATTTTTCAGCTGGGCAAAAAAAACTATCTGAATCTTTTATGCCTTCAAACTCATCAAGGCATTCTTCTGACATTTCTTGCATTACCTAACATGAAAAAAATGTTTTGGAATTATAATTTTCCAAAAAACAAAAGCATCATTTTCTGACTTTCTCTAGCACAATTTTGCAAAAAATGTAATCAGATCTGCCTGTTCTGTAATAAAATTGGTATTCTGAAAAGTGTGTCATTTAAACATATTTTTGATCAACTGGACCAATATTTCCTGTTTTGTTTTCACTGAAAGTTCCTTTCAATCAATTTTTATAATACGTTGTTGGTACTCCAGTTGATAGATCAAGTCACTGTTTTTCCTTTACATAGAAAATTTCGTTTGCTAGCACCATTGTATGCAGAGCATTTTTTGGTGTTAGAGTAAGTAATAGGAACCACACCGGTGTTTGTGTAATTACCTGATGATTGTTTACGTGAGTGAAGATAATATGTACATTCATATAGCCCTGAACTATAATGTGCATTGATGACAATGCATTTGGATCTGTATTGTAAAATGAAAAAAGTGCATATTTGGATACTGTAAGAGTATGATTAAGAACCTACACACTGTTGTTACAAAGATGTATTTGTAAAAGGCAATGGGAACAGGGACTGAAAAGAAAGGTATTATCAATATGTGCACTTAGCTTTAGGCTATCCTGCACATTGTGGTCTAATAGTTGGACATGCTCTGTAAGATTGTACAGAGAATTGTAAATAATTTAAGAGAAAGGATAAAAGCAGGTGTAGTATCATCTTGTGAAGAGTTGTCTGGGGACACAATCCTGCATGTACATTTTGGCCTTCTATGGTGGCCTCTTCAGCAGGGATTTTGGGATGGCAGTTGGTGTTGTTCAGTTGAAATACAAATTATAAAAAGTACAAAATATAATAATGAGTAGTTAGGAAAGATAAAGTGTCTGCTTACCAAATTTGTTGTTAGATTTAGAAAGTGCAACTCTTTCAGCCATAATGTAGTATAAAAAAATTATATGGGAGGGAGTGTTCAAGAAGATCTGTGTCTTGGTCTACCGTTGAATAGGTAAAGAGAATGTGAGTGATACAACTCATTAAATATCTTTCTGTTGAGAATTCTTCTGATATTCCAGCTTGCCATGCCAAGCATTAGGGTGTTTATAAGAGGGAAAATTAGCTGTAGCAAATACAAGCCCAAACTAAAACAAGCTGTGAACACTTGTGTGAATGGTCCACCATAATGTTCTTTAAAACCAAACTACAGTAAGTTACATTTTACCCTTCTGGAATAGCTGCTCATTATCTCTTGTATTAATAGGCCTACTGTCAATGGTATAAAAACATCAACAGAATCATCTAATCAATTTACAGCAAATCATTGCTTATGTTGAAGAATATTCATGATTGGATTCTAGGATCCTATTTAGATGCAAACAGCCTTCTGGCAATTTAATAGGAAAGGCATTGTATGTGTATTTAAATGCTACATCCCCAAACAATATGTTTTATGGTACAGCAGATTGGTGGTAATAATCCTGGAATCTCCCAAATATCTGAGCCAAATACTTGGCATGCTACAGCATGATCAACACTCAACCCTATTTGTCAAATTGTCCCTATTTCCTGCTAAAACCTAATGAAAATTGTCTATAATATCTACAGTAAAATTCTGTCAGTAATGTACTGCAATGCATAAACATGCTTAAGATGAGAAAAATTGGGTGTTCATGTTTTGGGGACTTATTATTGGCAAGGTAACTTTACACGAATCTCTTCTTGATTATGTTGGTTTAAAAAAATGATTGTGCAATTGATTGTGTAACCATGCAACTGCATGTGCAGTAGACACATAAAAATAATAAGTGTAATTACCAGTACATTTTTTCCTTTTTTTGGCTTCTTAAGGCCAATCTCAACTGCCTATAACAAATTCAATTTTGAGTACAATTAGTGTATATAATACTAAAATTTGCACTTTGGAACGTGCAAATTTTAGTACACTGAGGAAGCCCGAACGGGTGAAACGGTTGTATTTCAATAAATATCTTTTTTGATCTGTCTGGAGTTTGCGTTCGTCTTTTACACTTTAGTTTATATATATATAACCAACATAAATATGTGTAATTGGTAGAGTGCTCAATACAGTATGGTAGAGCGTTTATAAATGAATATTTCCTTAAAATAGGATCATTACTACTCAGAGTTTCATGCACAAGGCAATCGCCAGGTAACTAATAATATGCATGTGTGTACATATATACATACATACTCGCATATGCATAGTATACATAAGTACATGTATGTATAATATTAATTAGATTTTTCATGAATACATCCTCACTGTACAGGTTTCTCAGGTAATAGACATGACAAGATAAGTGGGTAATTATCCACTGCATATTAACTCCTTAGTGAAAGTGGGTTTTTGTCGGTGTCGGTACTAGGGTACCGATTCCGGTGGGGGCTAAAGTCTGGCCAGCCCCCCTCTTCCGCGGTCCTTGAACAGTTATGAATGCGGTATAAAAATAATTATGAAAATCTGACCTTCTTTACAAGTGTTTCAAATGAGGCACCAACATAAACTGTTTCCTTTCCTTCAAATCCAGGTTCGCAGTGCAGTCCCGCCAACTTCAAGCAATTTATAATATTTTCTCTCAATTTAGGCGAGCACTTGTCGCTAAATCTAATTGCGTATTCCATTCCAATCTAGAGCAAGAAACTGACATAACTTCCTTTATCACAATTCCAGGACATTACCCTTATCTACTGAATCAAAATATTCGATTTACCTAAGTTAGCAATAGGAAATCAAGATATTAATCTTGAGTGGACTTAACAGCAGAAGTCAGAAGACCATCCGTGTTAGAAGATTTAACTACGAAGGACTGGTCACTTGGGTCTTGGGCACAGAATTTGAGGACTGGAAACAAACATGGCGGGAAATAGTGTAGGTAGTTATCTACGTTGCTTAATTGGTTCTTATAAGCAAGTTAACTTCATACGGCCATTGCGAGGGAAACCAATAAATAACAAAGAGTGCATTTACAAGAAATATCACGACAAATGTCTTTCATATTTCAACCAAATAAACCCTAGCTGTAGCTTTTCGGTGCACAACAGATCAGGTGAGAGCTGTAAGTAAAGGATTTGCAGTGCAT
The DNA here is from genome assembly GCA_036872915.1 of Nanipora kamurai. Taxonomy (NCBI): domain Eukaryota; kingdom Metazoa; phylum Cnidaria; class Anthozoa; order Scleralcyonacea; family Helioporidae; genus Nanipora; species Nanipora kamurai. The sequence goes on from JBAHVQ010000033.1 coordinate 17,168, forward strand.
TTTTTAAGGATTCTTCAGTGGTGGGGCAAAACTGCCAAAGGGCCCATTTTGCTTGCCTTCCCCCCAGGATAGTATTCGATCACAGGTGTGAGCCGAGTGCAGAGTGCCGCAGGCGCGAGTCAGCTAAAGGGGTCTGGGGGTACAGTATGCCCCCCAGGAAATTTTTAAAATTTGGGTCTC
>JBAHVQ010000033.1:18586-35506 GCA_036872915.1 Nanipora kamurai
GGATAAAAACTTTATAATTTTATACTTCCTTTCAATGTTAAACTCATTTACTCAATACAGCTCCTAGGGCCCTGGCTATGGGGCAACAGGCCATTTTTATTCTTCAGTGGTGGGGCAGAGGAAGGGGCCCGGTGGGGCAAATGCCCCACCAGTCCATGGTATTAAAAAATGCCTTGAGTATTTGGAATGTAAAGAATAGTCCCCCATCCCATTGTTTCTTTGTTCTTTAAAAACCTTGAAAAAGTTGATTAAAGATTTCTTACACGTGCTCTAATCCCTTTGAATATTTTGGCACAAATTTACGTGCGTTTATAATATACTGGAAAATATGAATATTACAGTAAAATACTTACTATTTCTGTTTTTATCTTTATAATAGAAGCAGTTTCTGTTAGGAATAAGAGCACCGCCACTTTTAAAAACATGCAAAGAAATGATGAAGGATGCCCAGTTTGCAGCCGAAATGTCACATTCACATACAAGGTTGCCAAAGAGATAATTATGCTTTCATTTGTAACTGCCATTTCATATTTTCAAGTTTAAAACTTTTAAATTCATTTTCCTTATCATAAACATTTATATTAGTACTTGCCAACTGCATCATTTGCTTTGGTCCAGACAAAGTTGGATAGTAATATCCAATACAATCTGGTGACCAATGTCAAGCAAGTTAATCAGTGCAACATCTGTGCACAACTTTTATATTTAACAACAGAAATCACATGTGCTGTATATGTAATGGTAATTTTCCTTCTAAACTTGTCAGGATGTTTTATTGCTATCTCAGTTTGTTTCATCAGAAGGAAACATTTTAAACAGAAGAATAACAGGTAAATGTTTGTATCAGGTACAGTGTAATTATACTTTATGGTCATGAATATATATTGGAATACTGTAGTTTTTGTTTTTGTGATTGCATAGGTGTTTGCAGGAAACAACAAAGAAAACTTGAAAAAGCGATAGAGATATCCCGAAGACTAGGTATAAGAAAGAATCATAGCAGTAATACATTTAGACACTTCCATCACCATACAATTTTGAAAGTACCTGTATAAATTCTCCTCAATTAAGCATCATAGTTTATTGAAATCAAATTAGCCAAAATTGTGGCTGCTGCTCAAAAAAAGTTATAAAAACTGGTTTACAGTAAACTTTTGTTGATCAATGCCCCCATTGGAAGTGAAGGGAGAGGTTTATTATGCCTAACTTGCTAGAAAAATGTCCAGAATTTTCAGTTGATTGGGTTTTTTAGTATCTTAGAATTTTTGAACATTTTGACCCTTTGACAGATAAAAATTCTCTGCCATTAGCCAGAGTTAAATATTACGGTGTGGCCATGGCTGGCTAAGGGTTAATTTCCACCCAACTGCTATTCTTGGTTATTTTGATATTATTTTACCCTCATACTTAGTTTATTTATAATTTACATTTACATTACTAGCAGTGTGACTTATTTTACTGATACTGTTTCACAGTTGTGGACTCACACACTTGTGGACTCTCACTCCCAAAATCACGTGCTCAGAATATTTTAGGTAACCCTGATGACAAGGCAATGGCCAGAGAGTACATTGTGGTTAATACAGTACAATTCACATATAGGCAGTGTATGCTAACATAGTCTTGTTGTGGGACTCCACGTCTCTCTGTCTATCTCTATTTCTTATGACATTGCAAATCAACAAAAGCACAAGCAAGTTTGTTGTTGTTACTGGTGGCAATCTGGCCACAAATTTCAATACAGAGTAGTGTATAACATGATATAACTTTTATTTTTTCTTTTAAATTTAGGGTTGATCCCAAGAAAACCCCCTCTTCTTCACAAGAGAGACAAAATGTAAGGGTCAAATCCACTAGCTATTTGATGGAAAACTGCATGTTAGCATAAAATTTAATAACACATTAGAATCTCTTATTACTAGTAGCATCTTTTTGTAGATTTAAAGTAAAAAAGCAAATTGCAACAATAATGACACAATAATGCAGTTACTACATGTAAGAATAAAATGGACACTTATAATACAACTGTCTTGTTTGAGTTTATAAACAAGTCACTTTCGTTAGGTTACTAATACAGTGTACCCCTAGAGTACAGGAACTGTAACCTGTCTGTCTCCCCTTTTGTTGGCTATTGTGTAGAAAACTGGTGCTGCACCAACCACAAACTTTGCAGTTTGAACCATAAAGTATCTCATTGGCCTATCCCTAGCAGGCCATTAAAAGTTTCTGATGAAAAAAGTGAAAAATCAGTTCCAAAGAGGAAACAACATAAGCTACTATTTAAGCATGATTTTCACTTAGTCTGAGTTTAACATGTTGTCCCCTCACCTGAAAAGAAATCACACTAATGTGCTATGTAGGTAAACCGAAAAATATTGAAATGAAAAATTCACATTTAACCTTAAAATGTGAATTTGTCATTTGTTAACATTAAAATGTGAATTTATCATTTCATATTACCGTGAGGGTGATTCTGAAATAGAATTGAAAAATATTGCATACCTGTAATATTAAACCAGGCAATATGTACTATTTTATACATTTACAACTTTTACAATGGTTAACAAGCCTTACAGTTAAAATACTGGTGAAGTTAAGTGGAGCAGTATTTTTACAACATAAATGGTAGGTCCAAGTTCTTTTCACCTGTCCCAACATACACACTTCCAAATTTTCTTGTTTCGGGGATATGATAAAAAATAAAGCCAAGCCAATGTAAACTTCTAATGGTTACCAATCCACTTCCTCTTTCATATTGCACGCTCCATGAACCTTAAATAAGTATACAGTACAATACTTAAACACTGAGCAGAAAGCCTGCTCATGTGGGAGCTTAGTAAATATCAGAACAACAGAGGACGTTCGTCAAGCTGGTTTACTCAGAAAAACGATTTCTGAGCCCTAGACGGGAATCGAACCCGCAACCTTCTGATGACTGGTGAGACGCTCTAACCATTGAGCCACTACGACTCAGATGGTGAGCTAGGCTGCAGGTTTATCATATGTACTGCCTAAGAGGAAGTCACAATATGATAATAATTATTGAATACTTAAACACTGAGCGGAAAGCCTGCTCATGTGGGAGCTTGGTAAATATCTGAACAACAGAGGACGTTCATCAAGCTGGTTTACTCAGAAAAATGATTTCTGAGCCCTCAATGGTTAGAGCGTCTCACCGGTCATCATCAGGTTGTGGGTTCAATTCCCGTCTAGGGCTCAGAAATCGTTTTTCTGAGTAAACCAGCTTGACGAACGTCCTCTGTTGTTCTGATATTTACCAAGGTCCCACATGAGCAGGCTTTCTGCTCAGTGTTTAAGTATTCCATCATTATTATCATATCGTGACTTCTGCTTAGGCAGTACATATGATAAACCTGCAGCCTAGCTCACCATCTGAGTCGTAGTGGCTCAATGGTTAGAGCGTCTCACCGGTCATCAGAACGTCCTCTGTTGTTCTTCTATACAGTACAATCTCATATTTCAATGTTTTTTATTCTAGTAGTGGGAAAAAGTGGGAAACCATCAAATTTCCTTTAAGAATCTTTAAAATCTGCAAAGGTGAACAATGCCCCCTTAAAATATTACCAGACCTATTTCTGATTATTGCATCTTCCAAGAATAGATTATGCATCTCACTCAAGGAAGAACTGTGAAATGAAGGTTTAGATTTCACAGTTTTAAGAACTTAGCAACTAATTTTAAGTTTTAAGAAGTTTTAGCAATTAATAACATGCATGAAAAAATTAAGCAAGAAGTGATGTGAGTAACAAAAACAGCTTGCCAAAGGAAATCTGCTAAAAAACCACTGTAAGTTCTTTTCCAAACAGAAATCTACTTAAAACACTGGCTATTTTTGCTGTAATTCTATTTAATTTTACTGCACCTGAGAGGTATATTTTAATTGGCTCTTTATAATTTTTATGGGTTTTGGTTGGGTTGCTGGCTCAAGAAATTGGCACTGTATTTCCTTAAAACTGCACAGCTCTTAGCCAATAGGAATCAAGAATTTTTTTATGTAATAATTATTAGTCTGGAAATAATGTTGGTTTTTTTAAAAATGTTTTAAAGATTTTCAAAATTGGGTAGGTAAATGCAACTTAACGTAATATCAAATTAGTTCCATACACAATGAAGGGAGGAGTTTTAAATGGAAGTTTCATGCCTTCAAAAGTTTTGTAACAAATGTTGTTAAGTTAATTTTTAGATTTTGTTCCACCACATGATCTGTTTTACTTCTAACCTCCTTTTGGAATATCTGTATCAATTGGATCCAGAAAGTCAATGGACTTGTCCAAGGAGGCCTAGTTTAAACCAAAAACATAATAAGTTAAAACAAAACATACCAGATGCTTACTTTCTAAACATTGGTTTAATGAATGGAAAATAAATTTTTATGCCTTCTCATGGCTAAACTAATTGTTTGGAGGTCAACTCAAATTTGTTCTCTGTTCTATAATAATGTAAGTCCTGAACAAAGGCAAACCAACTGGAGTTTTTATTTATTCATTAACTTCAGCTGTCTGGATCAGAGGACCAACACAGTGTGAGCCAATTACCTCAGTGACCTGTTATTACAATTCAAAATTAAAGCTATAAACAACATTTGTTTGAACTAGTCAACTGACTTGCTTAATGGCACTTTAGGTGTATTGTTTTCCACAACTGTTAATTATTATCTACATCAAAAGTGGTTATGGTAGCTGAGTATTAAGATGTGAAGAAGAGCAACTTGAATTTATGAAGAGAAATATCTGGTACACATAGTTTGTCTGGAAGAGCATTCCATAATTGCAACACTCTCACTATACACATTTTGGATGGACATGAAGTATTTAATGTTCAGATTTCATATTGTTGGATTATTTTAAACAAATTCCTCACTACAGCAACATTACCTTTTGTAAAAGTGTCTTCTGGTTTAACAAGACAGGCTCACGGAAATGAAAGTAAGAGCACAGCTTGCCAGCATCTGCAACAGAAAGACCTTTACAAAAGAAAAATACCTCAGCATTCTAGAATTACTTTATTTTGCAAAATGAATTTTATATGAGGCTAATTTTAAATAGGTTCTGTGTTACTGTACCCTCAAAACTTCTATTGGTGTAAATGTCTCCATTTGCTGCCCTTAAATATGCCCCTCTTGGTATCATGGACACATCATAATTAATTGATGAAACCACTGTTGCAAGGCGGTCTTCCTCTTTGACAAGTATCTAGCCCAGATAAAATAAGGTGGGAGAAAATTATTGAAGAGAAATTTTAAGAGCATTAACAATATAGCAAAAGGATCCCACAAAGGCCAAATGCAAAAAATATAAATGCAATTTCAAAGCAGTTCAGTGAGAAATCCGTAACCCAGGGAATGGCCTGTTAATGACCTTTGGTACAGGATTGGACCAAGTTTGTAGGTGGCCAGTGTTATTCCTTCTGCAAACAAACTTGAAGTTATTTTTTGCAACTGGTGTTTATTGGGTTTTAACACCTTAAGGGGAGCAAGGGTGCACTCTAGTATTTTACTCTGGCTAATGCCAGATGATTTTACTCATCACTGGGATGAGTCTGGGCATTATAAAAGGGTTAAAGGTGGCTTATCAGCTATTGTTCACAGATAAAACTTTCTTACGTTTGTACTTCAAAGTAAATGTTATTAGTCTTAAGATATATAATTCATCAGTAGTATTAACTTGCAGCATGTATACAAAACCCATAATAGCAGGCTCCAGCTGCCTCTAGAATGCAATTGCAAGACTGTTCTAATGATAATTTCCGGGAGTCCTTTGGGCCCCCAGTCATGCCAGCTACATCCCTTTAGATTGGTCCCCAAAAACATTAATTCATCAGCAATTAATCATTACTTCACTATAAAAGTAATTAAATTATCCCACCAAATAAGCAGGCTGGGGTGCACATATCAGTATATCTTTTAATTTTGATAATGATCATACTGTAGGTCTACATGTAACCAGCAGATAAATGTCAAGATTATGTCTACTGTTATTCAATATATTGTTCAAATATCAACACTTAATTTAGGCACAACATAAAATCATTCAAACGCAAAGAAAAATTGTTAAATCAGATAAACCAATTGAAACATTTAGATTTTGACCACCATCAAACTGTTTTAATAGTAATTGAATCAACTTCCAACCTTCCTTAATAATAGATAAATGCAATCAATGCCAATGTCTCATCAATGTCAACCACTAGCTTCACCTCACGGTGCATTATACACAGGAGTACCAGGTTGGGCCACCAGTGATTTCTTTTCAGTTTGCTGAACCCAAAAGTTAATTGTATCAAGTACAGCCTTGAATTCGTACAGTAGAAGACTTTGGAACATGTGTCATACTCAGTTCAGTTCCCACAAAAAGTTGTCAAAGTTGCATTATAATAATTATGAAACTGGTCTCAATTGGGTCTAACATGATTAGAGCTTTTACTCAATTGCTAGTATTTAAAACGTCTCTTAGGCAACTTTTTATTCATGCAGTAAGAGGTTGACTAGAAAATTTGTACTGGTATTTCTTAGGTTTGCAACATAACAAAAACCTCATTATATCTGCAACAAGATGAGATGTTGATACATCATTTATCCCTACTTTCAAAACCATTTTTAAATTAGATCAAAATTGTATACACGAGTTTAAATAATAGAAAGGTCCTTCCCTTAAAAACTTGAGTTTACATAAAGCCCTCGTTTACTTACTGTCGTTTCCTCGTCGTGTTCACCATCTGGGTCTTGTTCTTCGTTTCTTTTCGTTTCTGTGTGTTCATATTCATACGAAGGATCACCCGTGAACCTTCCTTTGACAAACGAACAGTTCTGTCTCATCTCCTCCGTCACTTGAGGGAGAAGGCCCCATTTAACACAATCCACACTAAAATCACCAAAATAGTCAAATATTAAAGTGCTTCGGTGTTTTGGCCCAAAACACTTATCATAAATTTTATTCAGTAGAGATATTTTACTATTACAGATTGTCCACCATTTTCAGAATTGCTTGAGACATAAAAAAGCTAACCTGTATAAAGTTTGTCTGTCCTTTAGTTCATCTTTACCAATTCCTTCTACGATGAAATAGTCATCTTTCACACCAAGGATTTTACCCCAAAACGCTACTTTTCTGAACTTGTAATTGCTTTTCAAAATTACCAGTGAAGACTGGAAAGCTGCTTTCTGTTCAGTACTCAGAATTACCCCACTGCTTCCAACGTAATGAATGTTTAAATGAAGACTGTCTGCCTCCATGACCGCCTTGTGTCTTCTTTTGTAGTCTTATGTATACCGTTGCTATGCAACAGATTGCACATAACTCCCGGCACGTTTAGTGAAGAAGAAGAGGTGAAGAAAGTAAAATATTCAGCAGGAAATTCTGATGCTTGGAAAAGTAATCAACGATTTTGGTATCTGTATGATATGAGTGTTTTAAATTTGCATTCTGTAACATGAAATGACTAATGAAGTGCTACTGATAACCTGCGTGGCAGACCTCTCTCAGCCCGAAATTTCGAAGAGGGTAATTTCAGTTTTTCGAGATTTCGGGCTGCGAGCAGGCTGGTCGGCAGCGGGAGGAGAAAATTCTGGATGGGCTCTTTTACCGGTTGGTATTTTTCTCCTGCACATGCCACAGTTTACGTGAATTTGAAGAGAACGGAACAAAACGTAAGGATATTGGATCATGAAATTTACTTTGGTTGATTCTCTAGTTACGCTTGATGAGTACCTCAGTCGTTAAGCAGCTTGGATCAAAGTCCAGGAAAAAGAAAATAGGATTTTGGCTGAGTACGAAAAAAAAATTAAAGTTGAACTTTGAGAGTTTCATTCGATTATGCAAGTAAGTGTAGTAAGATCATAGTGATCGATTTTGTTTCTTGCTGGATCAACTGTTAAGAATTTTATGTTCTAAATAACGTTACTACCTTAAAGTTTAATTATTTTTTGACCTCGTCTTTCAGCGAAGCAGATGTGGAGGTAATCGAGGTAGGTATATGTAAGCAGGTTGGAACTACTTTTCTTCTTGGCCCTAGAAGTTTTAAACAAATTAAATACAGACAAGGGCGGTTGCAGAGGTCTGATAAAACATCAGATCTAAAAGACAAGAATGTTAAGAGACTAGAGGAAAATAAGTTTCATCATTTGTAAAAATCATTATTTTTGTACATAAGTTAGGGAATGTTCATTTAATAGAGGTATAAGGACGTATAATGCTGATTTGTAGCCGCCCATGAAAGTCAGCAAAGACTGCCAAGTGCCAAAGTGTAGCGTTCTCACCAACATATCAGATGCAAGGACAGTTATTATATGTTCTTTAAGTTTACTGACTTGGTAATCTTTTCAAGTTTATGTAAAGGCTACTAATACAGAAATTCGTAGAGAAAAAAGTCACCAAAGGGCAATGTTTACAGTCTGACCTGATATTTATATAAGAAGTTTATAAAGCAGTTAAATATGACGTCACTAACCAAAACAAGTTGCCATTTTACGGCGATAAAACACGTAGAAACAATAGAAATTGAAATTATATCAGTGTATTCTACGTGCAAGTTTCATTTTGTATGCGAACATGTGTTTAATGAAGATTTTCATCGAATTTTAGAAGTTTTATTGCGCTTACACCTTGTTTTTTCTACTCAAGCAAGAGGTTATTTACACATGACGTCAGCATGAAATACATCTTACCTGAGTAATCACAGTATGTACATCAGGTTTGTGGAACACTGTGTTTTATTTTACTGGGAAAAATATTTAATTTAGTGAACAAATTCCCAGTGCAGTCAGGTGAATAATCAGACATGGTTTTGCACTACTCTGGCTTAAAAAGTTTTGAATTTAGCTTACAAAACTACTGTTCAAGACCCCACCTTTCAACACTCCTCTCCAGTGTCTTCATCAGGGGTGATGGATCTGAAATGAGGTCCCTATTTATATCCTTAGAGAACCATTGATGATGTTATCTATTAATGAGATGCAAATAGGCATCCGGTAATAAACCACCGTCATCATGATTCAATGGACCTGGGGTGCTTTAAGCCAGAGTAGTACAAAACCATGTCTGATATTTGATTTTATTGCTATTCTATCATTTTATTTTGTTGTTTTATTTTTGCAATAAAATATTACATGGTGTTTCATGATCTTGATATGGTTATTGCATTACCACCATGTAAATCTTCAAAGCATTAATCCCAGTAAGTTGTCATTCATTTTACACTGTGGCTCCTTGTGAAATGGAATTATTTTGCTATTGAACTCATATTTTCTTTTCTGCAGATTGATCTGTCCAAACCCTGGATAGATCAAGGACCAGTTGATGTCATTATTCACAAAGTGACAGACTTCATTGCTGCTGCTGAATGTGGAGATTTGCAAGCTGTTAAAGCAATTCAGAAAATTGAGGTACCGTTAATGGAATTAGAATACTCAAGGTTTCTTTTTGATGGTAGGAAAGGGTGCATTTGCCACTTGAAAATATTTTTCTCACAAGGAACTATATAATTCATCAATGATGATTGTGGAATTATAATATATGTTATAATTATATAAGTTATAATATACTTAAAGTTGAACATGAACTTGGTTCATGCGGGAGCTTGGTAATAGCTCTTGGGAGCTTCATAATATAACATCTACAGTATATAAGTTACAATCATGTAAAACATTTACTTTATTTAGACATTCATCAGTGACCATCCAGAAGTTATTGTACTTGATCCACTAAACTCTGTTCGTCTCCTAAGTGACAGATCTGTTTATTATCCTATCATGAGAAAATGTGAAATCAAGGATGAAGGTATAGTTTTTTACATATAAGTTTATTGTGATTTGGAATAATTATAAAGTGTTTATTATAATATTATAAAAATTAAGCAAGTTTTTGCATATACTCCACAATTTAATAAGGCAACTGTTGTATTTTAGATGGTGAAGCATTTATTCCAAACTTTGTCAGCTTGGAGGGGTATGACAGAAAAAGAAACTTGGAAGCCTTAAAGCTAGCTAATGTAAAATTTCCTTTCAGTAAGTATCTCAAGGATGTCTTAAATTGAGTCTGGAGAGTCCAAGAAATTTTTGTGAACAACCCATGGAATATTTGGTGATTGAGACATTTTAATGGCTGAGCCTTAACCCTTTTCTGGCCAAGGACTTTCCCCTTGATGAATAAAATCAACTGGCATTAGCCAGAGTAAAATACAAAAGTCTCCATGGATCACTGAGGACCTACATGTATATGGCCAGGAAGGAGTTAAGCTATACATTCCAGGCAATTAACCATTGTAATGAGGATGCTATAGCAAGTGTAATATATCATGATTACAGAATTTAACAGTAAACATCCAACTTCTTTATCTGCATTATAGTTTGCAAGTCTAAAGTTGCTCATGGCTCTGATGAGTCCCATGAGGTAAAGTATAGCAAATGCAAAATTTTTTGAGGGATGTTGGTGGTATAGTGCTAGTACACATATCTCTCACCTCTGTGACCAAGGATCAATTCTGGCTCTGTGCAGTTTTCTTATTAAAGTTACCTTGATCACATGTGAGAAGAGTGTTAGGCAGTTTGACTCTACCAAACATTGCAGGTTTTATCAGGATACTCTGGTTTCCTCCTTTAATAACACTGGACCCATGAGGGATGGTCCTTACTGGGACTCTAGGGAGAACAGCATAGCTAGCTGATAAGGCAATCCAGTATAAATAAAGGAACCTTTGCCTAAAGATCAATCAAATAATATTATGTACTGTAGTAATGTTTTCTTTTTTGGGATTCTGTTTATGGCTTGTGGGGCAGTCCAAAAAAAAGCTCTTAGCTGCAATTTTTGCATTTTTCTTGCTGTAAGCTTTGTAGCTTAGACAACTGATACCTTTGATTCCTTGCCTTGAATATATAAGATCTCCTAATGTTATCTACTCAGAGTAAATTAAAAAAATATTAGCTGATTCATGAATGGGTTGACCTTTAACCTTGAAACATGACATGGTTTTTAGGCTACTTTGGATTTGCAAAGTTATAAATGTTGCTTACAAAGCTGTCAATCACGCACCATTGTTTTGGTACTCCTATCTAGTGTCTTTGTCAGTGGGTGATCATTCTGAGTATAAGATCCCTATTTATGTCCTCACAGAACCACTGTTATCCATCAATGAGATGCAAATAATCATCCCATAACAGATGACTGTTGTCACAATTCAGTGAAGACGGAAGGCTTTTGGTATGCTATACCTTGAGACAGCTTTGTTGATTGTGGTCCTGGTGGTACAGTAATAGTGCATGTGTCTCTCACCTCTGTGACTAGCATTTCATACTCCTGGTTGTGTGCAGTTTTCTGATTAAAGTTTCCTTCATTGCATGTGAGAAGAGTGTTGTCCAGTTTGACTCTACCATGCATTGCAGATTTTCTCTAGGTGCTCAAGTTCCATCCAGTAGTAACACAGTAGGGGTTCTATTACTGGATGCTTATTTGATCTCATTGATGGATAATGTCAAGAATACTGGAAAACATTATCTGATTTTTTACCTGCATGTCTTGGAAGCTTGTTTGTTTGTTTGTTTATTGAAATTCACATCTTTATTACCATTTTTGGCTACTCCTAAGTGAATAATCTTTCATTCCATTGTTAATATCAATGGCAAAGTGATATATTTCTTAAATGTACAAGACAACATTAAATGGGGGCAGACTTTTTACAAGATACCACCCAGTAAGTCAGATCTTGTATGTCTACAGGCAGTTTATTGATCAGAATAAGATTATACTGATGCGCATGAACATATAAAGCCAACATATTGATCACTAAATTGTTTTTTCTGTCGATTATAAACAGAAATTTTTCTTTGCTTTTCTTAGATGAGTATTATATTTAATAAGGAAGGGCTTCAAGACATAAGATCTCCTTGTGTTTGTCAAGAATTTATAAACCATAATGCTGTTTTGTACAAGGTAAAAATGCATTATCCATTTGTATATTATTAAGCCTCTAGCTTCAAAGTAGTTTTTGAAAAAATCCTTTTCAAATTAGAATCTGAAACAAAATATTGTTAGTCAAGCTTTTATTGGAATAAAAACTAGAGCAAGTGGGTTGAAACCGTTACTTTACAATAAAAAGCCAAAGACTAAATGTATTTTATGTATATTAAAGAATTAAAAAGCTGGTATTATTATTTTAGGTTTTTGTTATTGGTAGTAAGCATTACATAAGTGAAAGACCCTCAATTAAAAACATGAAGGCTGGAGGTACAGTCAAATAACTATGCTAATTAACTATCTTTGATATCATGCACCTGCGACACAATTGTTTTTGTCATTGCAGACTACGACACAATATTCTTTCATAGCCATGAAGTGTCTAAGCCTGATTCAGCTTCTTTTCTTAACCAGGTAATATAGCAAAATCTACTGTCAATACATTTTTTCCAAAGAAAAAAATTGTCTTTTATTTTCTGACAATTTATTTTTGAGCTCTATTTTGAATATCATAGTTAGAAAAACCAATTGTAAGACCAAAGCCTCCTGATGAAAAAGTTATTAAAAAGCTTATGGAGATACTCAGGAAAAGAATGGTAGGTCTTGCCTATTTGTTGACTATGAATTAAACTTAAAATTAGTGACATTTGCTGTGCTATAAAGTTTTTTGACATGAGTATGAAATTGCAGGATGAGGATAAAAATAGTGAAGTACAAGTACATCTATTAATAAACTGTTATTCAAGATATAATTGAATCTTCTGAATCCTACCAAAATTTTTGCAACAATTTATGAGGAAAAAATTCACGTAAAAAACTTGACAAAAATCTGATGGTATTTTATTTTTCTCTGAGTCAATGTATACACCTCATATAAACCCGTTAGGGGGGCAAGGCACTCTTTAGTTTTTTTTTAATCTGGCTGGCCTGAACAATTTTCTTGTTACAGGGAGTGAGACCTGGGTATTAAAGGATTTATCCTTTTTTGGCTTACTTTTTAAGGAAGTGAAATTGGAGATCATCCTAAAATTACCAAACCTAAAGTATTCTATAACCAATCGGTCTGTTATACCGGGCAATTTAATGTCTCTTGCTTTTAGAGCAATATATACTATAGCAGTGGTATCCTAGTGAGAAATGCAACTTGCTATTCCTTTACTTATCATTCCAATCTATTCAAATTATCTTTATTTCAGTGTTTAACATTATTTGGTGTTGATGTCATCGTAGAAAGGAAATCCAGAAGAATAGGTGTGATAGACATCAATTACTTTCCAGGTAATCACTATAAAAATTATGAAATAACTGGATCTTAACACACATGCTCCTCAAGCTGAACCTTGTCAATGCAGAAAGGTTTTGTGACCCCCTGACAGGAATTGTTTCTGATCACCAGTGAGGTGCTCTTGTGCTGGTTAATATCTGCTCACACCAAGCTACATGTACCTCATACCATACAATATTGGGACACATCCGTCATGAAATAACCAATTGTATAAGGCACAAACCCTCTCAACTCTTTCTCTCCTTAACTGGGGTATTTAAAATTCCATTCTGGCTAATGCAAGGTAATTTTGTGAAGAGTGGGTTGTCTATGAGGGAAAGGTTAACTTGTACTCACCGTGTTTACCTTGTGCTATACTGTGAACTAACATGATTTTTACAATTATTTCAACTAAAACTGATGGAAGTTGTAGAATGGCTAAATAAGTTAGCTTCAGCACAAATGAAATTCAGGCAATTTTTGTTCAAGATAATTGCATCTCTACACTGTTATGTCTGGTGAAATATACCCTGCAGGACAGCTCTATAAATTAATGTATTCTGTATTTTTGACAATAAATGAACATTACTCAGAAATTTAGCAAGAAATTATACATTCTAATAAAATATAAATTTGCATAGGATTTACAGGTGTGTCATAAAAGCTGAAAAATTGCCAAATTCAAAGAACTGCCAAAATTTGTTTCTCCTTAGGCTATGAAGGAGTTGAGAGTGCTATACACGATCTTTTTCTACATACAGTGCAAGTTACATCAAATACAATCTGAGATTGGCAGAAAGTTAAATGTTTGAAATGGCTGATGCTGCTGATGAAAAACACTAATTAAAGTCCATCTGTATGTGAATGAAAACTTCAAATGAGATTTGGAACAAGTTGCTAAACAATTCTTTCAAGGACTGGATTCACAGATGAAGGTGTGAAAGACCAGTGGAAGAGTCAGACAATTTAAAAGCCTGTTTGATTTGCCATAGAGTGATTCTTCAAATAATTATGAAATGGACTGTAGTAGTATTTTTAAGTTATTTGTTTACAGATTAAATGTATAGTGATTTTCAGGATTTAAAAAAATTACAAGCAAGTACTGGGAGGGATGTAAAAACAGGTGGCTACTGACAGTCAAGTGAGCATGGTCTAGAAGCTTGGCTAACTTCAAATTTGCATGCAAAGATAAAAATAAAACTGTGATACACTGTATACATGTACGTTTAAAATAAATTATTTTATTTTGTGGCAATTAACATTCAAAAGACACGTTTTGAATATCAGTTGTTTAAGTAACTGTTGTTTTGTACCAGGTGATTTAGTATAAAATTGAACACCGTGCTTCCAGATCATGCTTTGATTGACTACAGCCTGCTTCAAGTCATTCTCTAGAATTGTTCTAGATTATAGCAAGTTAGATTTTAAACATGGAAGGTAGGAAAATGTTAATTTTTAAGGCTGAAAAAAGATGAAGCATATTGAAGTTGTTCTAATTAAAATGTTATGTGTTGGTGTATTTTGTTAAATCTGTGTCAGGATAAAACACAGTAGTTGAAAACTACATGTCATTTGCATTACTTGCTGTTTGTTCACTTTCGAAGGAGTCAAAATTATCAGAGTAATTGTGCTCCTCTGAGCTAGAGTCAGGTGACTTTGATGAGTGACAATATGTTTTATGAACCAAACTGCTTTTTCTTGATGACCCACTGTCCATGGAAATAGATTTCTCATCTGATCTGCCAATAGAGTGTTTATGATTTCTATACCATTCATTTTTTGCTCTCACAGGTGAAAAATTTGCAATTGTAGGTTTGACAGTAAATGACTTTGATGATTTTTTAAAATTCCTTGATAACCCTGAATTGCCAGCAGAGGACTTAACTTTACTGATGACTTCCTTTGCTTCATGTTTGCTATCATCATATTCAGCTTTGGTATCACCCACAATTTTATGTTCAGACAGCGTAGTTAATTGGTCATCATTACTGACCACCACAACTTGACAGGCAATATCCTTATTTTCCTTGTTTTTAACTGGTATTGCTTTTTTCGTATTCTCCACATTTATGTTGGATTTATCACTTAACAGAAGTTTCTTATGTGTCCTATATATATTAGTGCCAACACTACCATTTGTTTTCTTGTTCAGAGCTTCTCGTAGTTTCTGTGTTCTTGTGGTGCCATATTTTGTGTAACTCTTAAATTTTACAGAATTTCTGCTTAGTAAAACACCTTTGCTAATTGATTTCATTGGTTTAGTTTTTGGGATCTTATTTTTAAGAGAATGGGCTTCGTTTATCACTTCATACTTCACAGGACTCTTTTCTGGGAGGTTCACAGCCAGTTCTTCAAGCTCATTGCCCTTGTTAAACATTTCGGATTGGAGAGCACTGTTCCTCCAATGTTGCTTTGCTAATGATAGTTCAGTTAGCAATGCATTAATAAGAGGTAGGTCTGGAAATTGAACCTCTTTGGCATGTGCTTTTGGCGCACCGTTTGGGTCTTCCACTCCACGGCAATTGCTTGTTTGTGCAGAAACTGTTTGGTATTTCTTTTTTGAGGTTCTTTTGGTCAACTCAGTTTTTTCCTCTTGTAGCCTTTTGTGATATTCTGGGCTAACTGCTTTTGAGATCTCTGTCATTGAATCCACAACACTAGACTGACTGTTGTAATATAATGGTGGTGGTCTGGAAACATTCATAGTTTCATTACCAATGGTGTAATTTTCCTGAAGTGGTTCTTCACTGCGAATATCTGTCTGTCTCTCAACATCAAATAGCAATTTTGGCAAATGTTTATCTGCTTCCTCTCCATCTGCTGTAACTTCAGTTTGACATACTTCACCACTAGTACACATTTCATTCTTTCTTACAGTCTTGTCCTTTTTTGAGTTCTGTGTTGGGTTGCAGTAAGGCAATGGTACAATGGCTTTACAACAGTTTACATGAGCATTTATGGCACAACCCAAACTAAACAGTCTGTAGCTTAGCCTTACTATTCCGACCTGCGTTCCCATGAGATTGAACAGCTCAAATGCACCTTTGTTTCCATGGACTGCTGGTACATCAAGTCCATTTTTTTGGATACTTTGCAAACAATATTTGAAACTGTTTAATAAAGATATTGTCGTGCTGGCTAAAAGTCTGGTCTTTTTTGACAAAATATCTACTAACATAACGTAAAGTGGAGTTGTTTCAAGACGTGAGTACAGCATTCCTACGTTCATTTTGAACAAGCAAGATTTACCCGAGTGTATCAGATAAAAACCATTCACTTCACTATTTTCGTTCTGCCGGTCATTTCCTTTCGATTGTATAACCAATGTCGGAAAATCAAGCAGCCGCAAAGCTACTGCTGGAATTTGACAAGAACCAACGACGTTTTCAAGGGATTCAACAACAACTTCAAATGAAAATAAACTTTCAGAATCCGCCATCTTTATTTTGAAATTTAAGGCCCTTGTGGTGGACGGGCTGGAAAGGATCCTGTCCGGGGGGGCTAGGTAACCTTGAAGGACATTGAACACTGAGCCTAAACACTGAATAGAGAGTCTGCTCATGTGGGATCTTCGTAAATATCAGAACTGGAGGACGTTCGTCAAGCTCGTTTACTCAGAAAAACGATTTTTGAGACCTAGACGGGAATCGAACCCGCAACCTTCTGATGACCGGTGAGACGCTCTAACCA
>JBAHVQ010000033.1:35606-49029 GCA_036872915.1 Nanipora kamurai
GGGAATCGAACCCGCAACCTTCTGATGACCGGTGAGACGCTCTAACCATTGAGCCACTACGACTAAGATGGCGAGCTGGGCTGCAGCCTAGTGTAACACTGATCTGGAGGGGGGCAACAGATACGCTATCCAGTCCCCCTCCAGAATAGCGTAGTGTAACTGTTGATATATCCACCACGCAGACGCTGGGGTTTGTAGGCACGAACTAACCCAGGGGGCGCTCGCACGCTGATCCAGACTGTACGGTTCGGACTTTGGAGGAAAACAAGGTTTGAATTGAAATCTTTGGGGGATTGTGGAAGTATTATATTCTCTTCCGCTTTAATGTATCCGAGGCCATTTTTCCAGACCTTGTTAATGGTAAATGCTGCACTCCAATTTTTCAACCCGTTTAATAAACTGCGCGACTGATATAGGATCTCATCACACTAAGCAGAGTATAGCTGCCAAGGTGAGGAAGGAGCTGGGCGTGAGACTGGTGATACTAAAGGGCGGATGTTCGCGGCAGGGGCACATCAAGCATGCACGGGGGCTCTGTCACATTTGCTCTAGTTTCTCCACAATCACGTAGTGCCAACTTGTAATTTCACATTTTATGGCCCGTCCGGGGTCACCCCCCGCAATCGGAGAAATTTTGAAATTTAGAGCCTCTAAAACACCATTTCTGGCAACTTGAGCAAACTTTTCTTACCCAAAACCTCCTGGGCCTCCGAAAGTGCGGGCCCCTGGCATTTGGCCGAAGTGTCTGCTACTTGACTGCGGATGTGCAGTCTCGAACATTTTCAGATTTTGAATGGGTGGAATTAACAAACCAAGAGTTTTGTAAGCAAACTGGAGGCGTAAGATAACAAGTGTTGGGCGTGCGAGCGTGAGAATCGGAAATGAGGCATGTGTCACACGCTCAGGGCGTGAAACTTGGTAGGTCTGTGAGAGGTCTGCTACGATTAACTATGACGGGACCTATATGGCAAAGATTCAGCGCATATTGCAAGACAAATGTTGAAAATGCGCTACAGGGATAAAATAGACAAAAAAAATTAAATACGCTAGCAGGATAAAATGGACAAAAAAAGTGAGTTACCTGCGCAGCCCAACTTTGAGTTTGATCACATTATTTACTAAAAACCAACTTAATCCAGTGGCCGATCAACAACCTTTGCAATCTTACCTATTTTGCAATGCCTTGATGCTTTTTTTGCAATAATTCTGTTCGGAAATTGTCAGAAACACTTTTAGGCATACCAAACCCCCCTAGCTGAGCTCATGCCCTTGCCATGAGCCAACACCACAACTTGGTCACAATTTGCCACTGTTAATCCTTGATGGGACCCAACTACCATCTTCCTGAAATTTCATGTACATACATGTAGAAAACCATCAACCAGTTTCGTAAGGCAAAAGGAACTTAAATAATATAAAAATTATTTGCAACAACAGACACAGACATGACAAGCATCTCATAAATTTTCTGACATCTTGGATGTTAAAAACTTTTCCCTTGTAATGGAAACTCAGGATTATTGGCTACGAATTCATCTTGTTGAAGGTTGTACTAAATGCAGTAAGGTCACTTGCACTTGCAGACCTTCTGGTACTGTTTGTCTGTATTAACCGATCTTCTTCAAAAGAAGATAATTCTAAATCTGACATACAGTGTCCAACCCCTTTGGTAAATGAAGGTATGTTTTCTTGCAAATATCTTCCCAGCCTTCGTATTCTTGGCAGCTTAAAAGTTTGCCATTTTCTTGCAAAACAAAAACTATCCCATGCTGATGGTGTTCTTGCATGAAATTCTGTTGCAGATTTACCAGATGAAAAGTCATTTTCAAGTTTTGTGTTAGCTAAACTTTGGGTTGTTTTACCCTTCTTGGAATGTCCAGTCATTGTTTTTTGGGGCAGTTTCTTCTCTTCAGTGCCTTTGTTTCTCCAATGTTCAAGCTGGATGCCAACAGTGTGTGAGCATGATCCATTCATCTTGCTTGTCATTTTATGTCCTGCTTGCTGACTACCAGACAGATTTATGCAAGAGGGATTTTTTAACCTACAGGCTTCTTTACCATCTCTATTTTTACTTGATTGACTCATTTCTGTAGTGTCTTGATGCAAACCGGGGCTGCTGCCACAGTTGTGTATGGACGGCCTGGGTAAATTGTCAGGTAAACTTTCATGTTCCCCTTCCACTTTTTTAGGTTTTCTTGTGTTAGGATCCTGTATATTCTGTTTTTTATTGGAATATCTTGATCGAGTTGACGATACACTTTTAATTCGTCCATTTCTTGTTTTACACAATGAACAAGTAGCAATTCTACGCGGAGATATTGATACTGTTTCACCTGCTGAACTTGACATTCCCACATTAGCAGTATTTGTGGTAATCATGGTCAATGGAAGGGTTAAATTAGTTGTGCTGCCATTCCTGTCCCTAAAAACACTTAACTGTTGTTCATTTGAGCATTCTTGATTGTTGCTAGCTACCGGCATGATAGCACTCGAGGAAAATTGACTAACACATACAGAGTAAATTAGTGTTACTGTAATGAAATTCCCAAGGATTGCAAGGAAAGCAAATGATGCTGGCCAGTTGAATATAATGTATCTACAGGGAGAGAAAAGTAGGGTGTTAGCACCATTAATAAATTAAATTTAACAGCATTCCTTAAAATTTTTAATATAAAGGCAGCAATTGTGAATTACCTTAGTCCTGTAAATGAGGCCTGAAGTCTAAGAGTTGATGCATAGATTTCAATTTGTCTTGTCATGATTACAACTTTGGCTTGGACAGCAGGATTGTACTAAGATCAAGAGTAAATATCAGACTGCTTCTTAAAACAAGAATTATTAAATACTGTTACTTAATACAAGAATAATAATCATGATTATACTCACGTGGTTAACATGCAGTGGTTTCTGCATGATAATTATCATTATCATGATTGTTATCATTATTATGGTATATTGCTCATTGAACTTGTCAACAGAGCTGTTCCTAAGCCTTGGAGATGAGAAGTCTCCTTAAACCTCAAAGACTTTTCTAAGAATTTTTATTGTGTTGAGACTATTATTATGGCAATTATGATTATTATAATTATTATTACCATTAGACATGCAATAAAAAGTAAAATTCACTCACTGAATCATCAATATAATCATCAAAGAAGTTGATTTCAACTTTTTGTTTTTCTTCAGTAATTCCAAGTGTAAGTGGTAGAGAATAAAATACTGTCTTGAATAAGCGGACCAAACCAGACTCATAATGGAGCATACACTTAAATAAATAAGAACAAAAATTCCTGAGTATTATGCTACTTTATTGACATACTTAGGAAGATAGATTATTGTAAATTTAAATTGCAATACTCACTGAACGAGAAGAACTTTTTACTACTGTTCCTTTAGCTGACAAAAATTTGACATTCACCATGAACATACCTATTAATCAAATGAATTATGAAGAACTAACTTCAAGACATATGTGTACCATGATATAAAAATCTTGACAAATTCCACTCATCTTCATTTACCTAATTTTTCATTAGTAGGTGAAGGTGGCATTTCAATATCAAGAAACACTTTGTATGACTGACCCCTCATTAACATCTAATAAGAAAAAACCACAAACTTTGTCAGAATGAGAATGATTTAAATCACCAAATATGTATGAAAAAATTCAACCCACAAAGCATTTTTGCAAACTTAATTTAATTGTAGTAATTTTAAGTCCAAAGAATTTGGCCACAATCTTCATGTGGCTTGATACAGTTTCTGAAACATCGAATGAATAAAGCTCTACCATTCAAAAAATGTGTATAAATATTTGCTAAGGGGAGTGAAACATAATGAGAAAACTTGAAAAATATTTTAGCAATCAAATGTTGTTACTTATGGAATTTGTTTAACTTTTTTAGAAGTTGAAAAAAAAATATAAAAAAAACAAAAAGGGAGAACAGAATTTTTTAAAAAGTTCAGATCGCCTTGCTCATTAAAGAATTACATTGTGGTAAATGGAAAGTAGGAACTAATTTAAAAAGTTATAGTTGCTGTAGGAACATGTGAATCTCTACTTTTAGTAAAAATTGGCGCTGATTTTTTTCCCCTTAATATCACATTACCTTTAAATCTTTTCAAGAATATTAATTCACCAGTTTTTTGTCTAACTTGAATCCTTAAACTTTTACAGAAACCATGTCCAACCACCTTAAAAATCATTTTCGTTTCCAGGTCAGGAACTCATTTGAATTTTTAATGTCGTGTTTACCACAAAGTTATGCAAATTATAATTTTCTCGACATCACGATCTTCTTCCAAACATCGTTGTACTGCGATCTTTTCAACTTAATCCCGTAAATTTTGTTTAAGAAGTCATTTCTGTAGTATGAAAATACGAATTCGGCATGCCGTGAAAAAAACATCCTAGCCGTTTCGATAAAAAAACGCACCAAAATCTGTTTTGAATTACAAAGCTAAACTTGCTGAAAGTCCGTCAAGTCTTCCGTGGAGTAGCATAAACATGGGAACATATTACTGAATTATGAAAGAAGTGAAAGAAGTCACCTACTCTCTCATCTTTTGCTTTGTTCGTGGATGTAAAAGACACGCTGGCTTCTGGATATGAGCACAAGGCAGTCGAACTGCCTGAACAGTCAGAGCTGTAAACAAATTAATATAGCTTTAAATTACTTATTCTCAACAAATCAACCTCAGAAATAATCTAATATAGTTTTCCTTTTCATTACAGACCTGAATTGGAGGTATACTGGTTTGACATGAGACACCACCGGCATATACGCTTGGTAGAAAGTTACGTACATCAAAACGGCAACGAAGAGCAAAACAAGACCAGTTAAAAATGACGAAATAGCACGATAAAACACGTATTTAAAGAGAATTATCAATAACGATATAAAAGACTTGACAAGAGTAAGTACTGTCGACATATGGTTTTCGTTTATATATCCAAAATTTCACTTCTTTCTACACCTTTGACTAACACATTGCATTGTCACTTCTCAGGGGGGATGCGCGACAGGATTAACACGACAGCCAATCACAAAGCTTGTCTCATCCTGCTAACCACCTGTCATTTCAAGCATGCACATAAATTGAAGTTGATTGCCAATCAACTTTACCAAAAAGCACGACGTTTGAAAACATGTTGAACTAAAAAATATCATTTACCGTTTAGTAGATGAGAACACTAAACTCCGTCAGCTCAACACAGTGATAGGGGATACAAAAATTGGGGACATTAAGTATGGACTTCAAATGTCCATTTGAATAAAACATTTAATCTCCAAGGAAACGTAAAAGAAGCGTCCATATATAATGAAAAACCATTAAGTATTTCATTTTTCACCGGCCTAGACATGCTTTTGCACAGTAACTGCTATCTTCTAGACCATCCAAATAAGTAGGCATTCAGTTTCCTATTTTGCGCTTATATGGCCTAGAGACTTAATTAAAAATAAAAGAATTAAATATATCTAATCTTAACAAAAGTAGTCTCGTAAATTTAACTTTACAATCGTGGACTTTCAATTTTATACGAATTTCCAAGTACCTTAACTAAATTAGGCGTCAAACCCAAAACTTGATTGATAAGTTATAACGTTGTCTTTCCTAATTATTGGAGCCACAAACTCGTGTGCATTGCTAACACGCTGGTCGGTTCAGATCAAAGGTAACAGCAAAATGGCCATTATTTTCAATAAAGTTAAAACTGTTTAGGATGCCAGGTGTTCAAAACGATATTCGATAAGAGTGTCGGGGAAATAATTTTGAAAATATTGGCGCACTGTTGATTATGCATTACCGATGCAACAAACGACCATCTTGTTCGATAAGGTCTCCAAGAGACCTGCTAGTGTTTACTTACCAAACAACCTGTGAATACAGATAATGATCCGTTATATTGTCGGGCAACGGCAGGAAAAATCGATTGGCTTAAAACCTATTATTCCAATAGACTTCATTTACAATTTTTTAGGTGGTAATTCCAGCGAAAAAGTTTTTCATTGTGCGCCCTTGCAGGACTCATTTTGCTCTGTTTTCGTTTAAATGCATTTCTTCCAACGACTACGGCATCAATCACGCATGGGAGGTAGACTTGATTAAAAAGTCATTTGAATTTCCTGGTAGATTCCAATTGACAAAACTAATATCTGACTTTATATCTAGAGATCAGCTGTTCAGCTGCAGTGCTATTAAAAAGACAGAGTCTAAAAGAAGGCGTTTTGACGTGACCAACGTTTGATTTGTGCTCTCTTTCTCAAATGTTCAGTTTGCTTTGTCTTTTTTTGGTTTTTTTTTAAATTTTTACACAGACAAAACCTCGCGAAGTCGAGTGACTTAATGCTAAGTGGCAAAGTTTGCGTGTTGTTATTCACGACAAGATCGCTTGGAGAAGAGACGATGACACAAGGAGTGTCAAACACGGAACAACATGAAGATTAAAGTTGATTGTGTGCACAAAATGTTCACGAGAGTACCAACATTTATTTCCACTTCTCCAGTATCAAGGGAAACACGAAATGCGAGCAAGAAGACGAGAAATGGAGTGCCAGAAACCTTGTGCATCGCAACACAACTACCAGACACTCAATGTAGGAAAAGGACGAAAACGTTACGAAAAAGATCACAAACAAAAAAATCAGTAGACGTGGGTCACGAGCAACTTCGTATTATTAAACAGAATGCCAGCATAGATACCCATGACTATGTACCAGTTTCAGAAACGTCAGCTAATCTTCATGAGTCAAATAGCATTAGACTAAATGAGAGCCGTACTACTTTGCCAGTTTTGTTATCACCTTATGCAATCAAGAAAAAGCAAAAAAGTAATGGAAAGAATGAGAATAGTACCAGAATGACTGAGCAACAGAAACATTTGCCAAGAAACGACATGGATGGAGCAGCTCGTGAAATTATTAATACAGATGTTACTTTGAGTCAAGATAGCGAAATGCTAACTCATCCAAGATTGCACAAAAGAGTGCGGAGAAAGTTCACCGACGAAATTCATGAAGTTCACACGAAAAGGTACGCAAAAGATAACTTGGGCAAGTTAAGAAACAGAGAGGTTGTTAGTAGAGTTGTTATTTCAACAAAAAGCAAGTCGGCTGTAGAGTGTTTGGACAGACAGCATCGCCGCGAATTCGAAGGAATGAAAAGTTTTCAGTCGAAGATACCGGTTCGATTTCCAGATATACATGAAAATAAACGTTATTCAAGTAATAAATTTAAAAAGGTTTCAAACAAATCTGACATTTGTCTACCTCCTGTGCATGACAAAAGTTGTCCGACGACGGCTGACAACTCGGGACAGGTCAGGCAATCAATACTAAATTATAAAAATATACTAGAGCAGGATTTTCAGCGACTTGGAGAGAACCTAGAGAATACTTTTAAAATGTTACATCGGTATATCGAGAGAAGTACCCAAAGTAGTGAGGATTTATAGGTATCTGAAGCAGTGCTAATTTACTGCCAGCAAAGATACACGAAAAGGCAATAAGGTTATATAACCCTGCTCCTAAGTATGTTTCTGATCATTCTTGTTTTAAAGGATCAGTTCCGGGGAAAATCTCACGTACGGAAGCAATTTAGCATTCACAATGAAAGTTTCTTATTTCCCTCAAAAATAATGAGTGTGCTTTTCTTTCTATGCTATGACTTCACTTAAAAAAAATGGTGGTTTACTTCTGTGATCCAGATAGTATGCTTTCAAAGGAGGTGTAACAGATGCCTATAAATACAAACTATACATGTTCAAAGTTAATTAAAAACCGTCTGTTGAGTAACTAGGGTATCTTTTTCCAAAAACTGAATACAGTAGTTGACTGAGAAACATGAATCCAAACAAGGTTTCGATTCTGCTCAAATTTCTCCGCGATCAACAAGATAAGATGTCACAACAACAAAGCATCGTCAATGATGAAAATGCCCCCATTTTAAGTTCAACAGCATACAATCGAGTACGATTTGAAAGGAACGAATGATTAGAAAATGTAACTTAACAGAATGTATATGAAAAACTTGGAAATTAATTCATTGGTTAATAACATGAATTTATGTAGTCAATAAATTAACTCCAAAACTTTTCATGATACATTTCAAATAATCGCCGTGACAAAAGCAAGAAACCTCGGTTTTCACCCTCTATACACGCGTGACGCGTCAATATTTGGAATAACGGAAAGCTTAATCTCACTTACTTTGGGGATTTGGCAAATACAGAGCCCAAATTTCCACAATGTCACGCTCACATTTAGAAAACAAAGTTGTAACGAACCAGAATATATTTGTTTGTTACCTTCGCTCGCGATTTCAGTTTATGTAGCGCTCAGTAGGGAAGCTCTCTCACGAAATTAAAGGTTCGACTACTGGTAGAGGCTCAGAAATTGCTTTATGAAATGTTAGTGTAACAACTGTGTTTATGTTGGTTGTAAAGTATCCCAAGCTGGACTAACGTCACAATTCCCTGTTTTCTGAATTTGAAATTGTGCCTTATTATCGTGAAAGACAGGCCACGGCGCAAACTTATAAAAACATCTACACTTACTTTGTCTGACGTGATTTTGGATATAAAGTTTGAGAATACTTTGTAAAAAAATACATTTTACAGCTGCTCCCATATTAGTACGATGTGTACACGGCATGGACACCGCCTCAAACATTAGCTTTGGAGGGGATTGGAAAAAAGCTGGCTCTATGTTCAAGACTACTTGTCAATCGCCAGCCGTGTTTCCTGGTACCAAAGGGCAAGAGTTCAAAGGCCAAGCTCTCGAGAAGGCTTGAAAATACGGTTCTTTGTTTGTTTGATATCATACAGAGTTGATATCTACACTCTGGAGCACAATCCCAAGGACTTAAGCTCGAAATCCTCTCAAAAAAATCACAAAGCAAATTACTTGCATTTAACTTAGCAAGGATTCCAGATATGAAATATCACCATAAGCACGATCCCATTTCTACCTCCAATCTAAAACATGTCCTTCGATCCCGTTTAAGCGACGAGAACAGCTGATGACAGCTGCATCGTAAACGATCAATCGCCACTGTTAATCAATTCAATATTGTTATTGTATATAGTTTTTAACTTTTGTATATTTATGTAGTGCCAATTTATACGGCTCCTTGGAAAGCAGTCCATTCGTAGACTGAAGGACTACCGTATCGAAATAAAATTAATAATAATAATAATAATAATAATAATAATAATAATAATAATAATAGTTGCCAATATCATACAGTTTATGGTGTTAAATCATACGAAAATGGATCGTGACTGCGAATATCAGAAAGACTCTCAACCTTCAACAACTCATCATGACAATCCGATTAATACTCACTAACTTAGAGCCGGTTGAAGTGGAGGAGTTTTACCCAGTAAGTCGAGAATATCGACGCGCGGGAGTGAGATTTAAATAACAAAGGGCATGGCGGCCATATTGGTCAAAATCCATGGCGACTAAGGCATCAAGTGAAAACCCTCTATACAAACAATTAGTTTGGAGAGTATTATTTTTTTATCCTGACCGACAGTTCCCCAAAGCTGACTATATCGGCTTGCCGTAAAACCCGCGTCCACTGAAGTATCTTTCAAGGTGGCTCGTTAATGCAATAATGGCAGTTTGCCCAAATCCTGCTGTAGGTTTTCGCTTGCTTTGCAACGTTTACTCGAACCTCTACTTTTTAATTACTAAAAAGAAGTGGTTTACAATAGGTAAACGAAAACCGCCGTCTAAAAGTGGCGAAAATTCCTTAACAACTACTTATGACAACTGACCTTCAGTAAACATTACCCCAAAATGTTCGCAGATAAGCAAACATTTGTCAATAGACTCCCCTTTTGACTCTGAAGATGACCGCCGCTAAGGTTGTCGAAACGTCAGTCACTTCCACCAATAGTCTTTCTCAAGACTACACTAACCTGGACGATCAACTTCCACAAACATGTCACGATTCTCCCAGGTTCAAACCATTTACTTTATATGTCAATAGACTATACAATTTTTTAACCTTTTCATGTTTTTTTTTATGGTCATAAACTTTGTATTTCTCCAAAAGTTTTTTTAATGCTTATAACTGGCAACTGTCTTCTTTTTTTTAATAAAGATTACAATATAATTAACTATATAATTTGATCGTCATATAAATTTGTTTTTATCTTTACTCCTGAACTTCCAATATGCTAGGGTCCCTGACGTTAGTAAACTTAAAGCATGTCCCGCCATAGCTCCAGCAGCACATGGAACTGGCCAAACCTAAAAACATTAATGGTAGTTCTGTTACGATGTCTAAATACCTGGGAATAAAACTGTATTCTTTCCGCTGGATAAGAAGGAAAACAGGACCGACCAGCGTAATTCCGTAACAATCTCCCAATTATCGTCCTGTACGTACTAGACTGTTTTGTAAGGGTGATTAAAGTATAATAGTTTAACGTAGTGAAGTGGAAGACAGTTTGACAGCCCTAAAACTGATTTACATGGCATTGTACAAGTCATTATTCCTTGGTTAAGAATTTACTTTGTTACATAATTAGTTTAGTAAATTTACCTGCCACTCTCTGTCCCAGTCCAGTGGTAAAGTAAAAGCTCCAAACCAGGCTCCCACGAGGGTCAGTGCCATTACAATACATATACATGATGACAAAGTAACGCTTCTCCTGTTCCAATTGTAATATTTTAGTCAGTATTTGTATGTTTGGTTAGAAGTGAAATGCACGGGTGAAGTTGTTTTAACACTTCGTGACAAGCAGCAGGAATATAGTACAGTAAATCTAAAACACCTTTGAACATTCTAACTTCACGTTCTCTGAATTTTCACTTACAGCTTTCTATTTTTGAATATCATAAAACCTCTTCCAAATGCATTGAATAACATAGATGTAGCCTTTTCAGCTGATAGTACCTTGCAAGTATGTTTGATTGAGTTTAATTGGCTTACTGGATAAGTAAACTATATGTATTTCAGACATGCTACCACAGAAGCCAGTGAACACTTTGAAAAGCTATGTCTGTACTGTATGCCAAAAAACATCCATTTGACAATAACAAACTTTAATTTTTTAAGTATGATTTTGAAATATTAACAGCACTGTAATCATGTGAGAATGGCCTGTGATGCATGAAATCAAATTATCTCAACCTAAATGTTCCAATTCTAGAGCTCATTTTAACTGTACCTCTTATTGACCACTATCTTCATAATTTCATCTGTTCCCACCAGAAGACAAGGTAAGACTGCTAAATCTGACATCAGCATTGACCACACGAAGGTTTCTTCCACATATCTGAAGAAAATTAATAAAATACTGATCATATCAAGTTAATATATACCACTGGCAGATACATAAATGTCTACCATGAACTTCATGTAGAAATAAATTTCAAAATTATCTTGGTACATACATCAAAGGCTCCTTAGAGCCAACTCATTCATACACTTACAAGACAGTATTACTGTGAATATGCAGATTTCTGCTAATGTTCAGATACCCATACTCATACTCACAACAACTCATCCATGCTGTGCATGAATGAGTTAAAAACTATACTCTATACAAGTTCTTTCCATTTGATGTTTTTATGTCACTGCTGTAATCTCAACAATCAACCTAAGACTACCAATGAACTGCAAGCTCTAATGTCACATCAAATGTATATCCAGATCAACCTTTACTTCAATCTTGTAAATAGAATAATGACTGACTGACTGAACTGCTTGAATGGTGATTATAATAATTATCGTACTATTAACTGACCTAATTAAACTGCAGGTGGATTTATTTATTCAGACCTCTCAGTTTAACAGCCATACATTAATTGACTTTACTACTCTAACAAGCAATTCTTTTTTATCTCACTCATGTATTGTGAATCAAACTACAATCTGCATGTTGAGACTCTTTATCAAAATGTGGAATTTTGAGTTCAGAATAATTATATTCTTCCTGTGAGTTTGAACAGATTGTATAGAATAATAGCCAGGTAATCAGATAATCAGGACATCAGATAATCACTAACTTAACATTGTGAATATTAGCTCCTAAATACCAGCTTACTCAAACTTCAAACACCTGAGACTTTAACAATTAATCATGCACACCTTCTGCTAAGTTTCACATTTCTTGATTAGATTTGATCATACAGATTTCAAACATTTCATACCTTGATAATGATGCACCATAAAGAACAGCAAGACAATGAAAAATAATAATCCCAATACACCATTTAAAAACTGAACTAATAACAGAAATTGCCTAAGAGTAGAAAAAAATTAAAATTCTTGGTAGTACATGTAATTGACATGCACATATCTAATGATAGAACAGCTTAGTTTATTACTGTAGAATTTAGAAATTGTGAAAACCAAAGTATATCTACTGTGGTTTTTCAAATGACACTGTGTTTTCCAAACATGTAGTATAAGCTTTGCAAACCACAGTTGATAGTTAACTCACAGAGATCAGTTCTGATGAGACAATGGACTGTCAAGCAAGGACTGTTTTTATACATGCTGATATGAAATAATGCTGCTGTGGATATTGTGGGCATTCTCAGAATTTTTTTTTGATTGACTAAACCTGTAAATGGCTCAGTCTTTAGGAGTTTTAGAACTTTAAAACTTTAAATTCCTTTTAGATCTATTGAGAACTTGCAGTGCTTGGCAAGATTGAAACTGCATGGCAGACCTGGGGTAACATTTCATGGGGACCTATAGTCCTCAATTTCCCCTTTGACTCTGTGTACAGACCTACTGCACCAGCTCAAGTAAAACATGTATCAACTCAATAACGACAGTACAGTTTTATATTTTCAAAGTCACAGTTTTGTGTTATTCTGTTGTTGGATTTTACAGTAAAGGTGTGTCCCCCTGTGACCACAATGTGCCACATCATCATGGATATTTAATAAATGACCATTGTAATTTGGCAGTCCCTTAACATGGGGCCCTGGGCACATTCTCTAGTGGTCCTAGTATTACTCTTCATTGTAAGCTGTTTGAATTCAGCATTGTCATAAAAGTGTCCTGTACAAGCAATTCAACATGTTATGAATAATCTCTTTGGAGTCCCAGTCATTTTTATTGACAATGATGATAAAATGTTTTTTCCATTTATAGGTTTTATTTCATTATAATATTTAATTATAAAATTTAATTACATTATAATTATAATATAATATCATGTTTTTCTTACTACTGATAATATAGTTGACTCATGTTGAATGAAGAGCCATGTTACTATGGGTATGCTAGATTAAATCATCAGTATAACTAACATTGTTTTTATTACTATTATTATTATTATTAACATCATCATTATTATTATTATTATCATCATCATTATTATTATTATTATTATTATTATTGTGTTCATCTCACGGTTTTTACCGGTACAGTTCGCTATTCAGTTACAACC
>JBAHVQ010000033.1:58278-91319 GCA_036872915.1 Nanipora kamurai
GGCACGATCCAATATATAGGCACGACCCTATATATAGGCACGACCCAATATATAGGCACGACCCTATATATAGGCACGACCCAATATATAGGCACGATCCAATATATAGGCACGACCCAATATATAGGCACGATCCAATATATAGGCACGACCCA
The DNA here is from genome assembly GCA_036872915.1 of Nanipora kamurai. Lineage (NCBI taxonomy): Eukaryota > Metazoa > Cnidaria > Anthozoa > Scleralcyonacea > Helioporidae > Nanipora > Nanipora kamurai. Next base: position 58,434 of record JBAHVQ010000033.1, read on the forward strand.
ATATCTAGGCACGACGCAATATCTAGGCACGACCCAATATCTAGGCACGACCCAATATATAGGCACGATCCAATATATAGGCACGACCCTATATATAGGCACGACCCAATATATAGGCACGACCCTATATATAGGCACACCAGAAAGAACACATTCATGACCGAACGGCTGAAAACGTAAGTTTTAAGTAATTAAAAGTTTTAAAATTTGTACGGAAACATCTACTTATTTGTCAAATAGCCGGCGCAGAGTTAAAAAGACTTGAGCAGGTACAAGCTTTGCTATCTGTGGATGTGTTGCGGTAACACCAGCAAATCTGCCGCTATCTGCTTACACCATACAACGACCACTTGCCTTGGCAACTTACTATGTAGAATTTACGACTATCTAGTAAACAGAATTTCATTGATACAAATGGCACGCTAATTAGCAAAACTATTTGATCAGGATAAAAAATTTCCTTTAAGAGCTCGAAACTTGACTTGGATAATTTCTGCGATATAAACACCCTAAATTTGTGAGATAACTGGCCGGCATTTTTATGTTTTAAAAATCTTTAGGTAACTTTTATTTTCACCACGTTTTCTTCTTTACTTTAATTTACATTTCAGAACTGTGTAAACTGAGAAGTCAAACTACCAACCTCTGTGACGACATTGTATGCATTTGTCACACCTTGTCGAAAATCTGCTGGCTGTCGAATTATACGGCGTTGTATGGCCTGTCCACGTGAGGATACAGTTGTTGTCTCAGGACTAACCATATCATACGCCACCTCAGCAGCGCCCTGCGCAGGAAAAAAGAAAGGATAATCTTACACCTGAACACAGTCACAAAATTTCATGCTCCAGAGTAGACCACGAACAACTTCTTTTATTGCCCCAGAAATCGCAGGATGTGCATTGAGCTTGATTCTTCGAACCGTTTTTTCCCCCAGGGGTCTGTTCCGTCCAACATATCCTGCTACTCAGAAACCAAAAATGACCACATAATCGTTTATTTTAGGGTAATTTTGATGATCAGAGTGATTGGATACAAAGAAGTTATCCAAGTAAGGAACGCCAGTAAACTTACATGAACCACTTGCACCAATTTGTTTGTTAACTCCAGAAACGCCATCGCCGAAGATGTGGTAAAAGAACTAGCTCCACGTTGTAAACCTCTTATTATCCGCCCATCTCGACGATATTGCTCAACTGGTAGCCAGAACAAATCTTTCACCCCCTGAACTAACTGAACAAACGAGTGAGCTGGACCAACACCTCCCAGAATTCCTGCAAGAAGTGTAGAGTAATTAGTACTAAGTATGTACTTTACTGCTCCTTAAATAATTTTAAAAGGGCAGATAAATTACCTGGGATTTGTGTTTTCTTTATATCAGTTACCCACTCATTTAGGGCATAGTTTATGAGCCGATCAAAACCCAACAAACCACTCCTTTGACAAAGACGCCGTAATTTTATTTCTGAACAATTCAACTGAGCGAATGCAAATAACAATCCAGCCAGGGTTCCCTACATATGAGAATGATAGAAATTTAGAAATCTTCATCAGACGATAACTCACCATCCTTGTGTCAGACAGACTGTTAAATAACTCATGATGACGTTATGACGAGTGTATATTCGGATATATAGTCATTTTGTATGATATATTAATTGTTTAAAACTTCGCAAGGTGGGTTGTGATTGACGATTCTTAATAATAATAATAATATTAGTATAACTGTTGCATGTAAATATAGTTGATATTTTCAAACACAATCAGTTGTGGTCTGAAGACCTCCCGAACAAGCGGAATGTAAGCTCAACAAGTAAATAAAAAATTGGTGGGAAAACTTTAATGACTAGAAATTAAGAGAAATAGGTATCTAGATTAAGTGAAATCAAGACTAAAATGTACTGGAACATTAGTGATGCTATTTTTTCAAATCTGTTTGTATAAAACATTGGCAAATGAAGTTTTCATCGCTTACAAAAAATTCATATGCCATACCACATATAAGTCAATCTTTCACATGTGAAAACGTCCCAATTCCACATGTCAAATAAAAATTTCATGTGTAACATTAGTTTTCAAATGTGAAATAAAAATTTTACATGTGAAAATTTCACATGTGAAATAATGAATCATATGTGGATCAAGTGTTTTATATGTGAAAATGTTCCGATTTCATATGTGAAATGAAAATTTCACTGGTGAAAACGTTCCAATTCCATGTGATATGACGTGAATTATTGTGAGGGATGGAAGTAAGCATACAGATTGCTGGGTTGGACAAACACCTGCATCTAAAGGCGAAAACACATTAAGAAATGAAAGAGAAATTTAACCAAAACGAACTCGATCCGTACGGAAAACTATTTGCTTTCGGTATTTATTAATGCTCAATTGCTAATAAACCCTCAGGCAAATATTGACCTCGTTCTCGGTTAACTTGTCACTATTATTGCACAATCTCATCATATATTAGTTGTATTCCACCAACCACATTACTAATAAATAACGGAAAGTGATATTTTCTTGTAATGCATTTAAATAACTAAACCATAACCAAGTAAAGACTTTTCATAATTAAAACATAATTTAATAAGTTTTCAGCCAAATTTACGTCGTAAGTTACATGCAAACCACTACGTATTTGACCGTAACCCACCTGGCCCATGTCCATACGTTTTCCATGATAATCCAGTCGAATGGGCACTTCAGGAGAGAACTCAAACAGTCGAAAGAATATCGGACGAGCGTTTGGCGTGGCTGATTCTAGTGTACTGGGAGCGACAGGTGAGTCTGCCGTAGGTGGTGAGCTAGGAATATGAATGTCAGAACAGACATCTGGATTACCTGAAAGAAAGTGGAGTATGCATTAAATCAATTGAATCTCAAAACCGTAACAACAGTGCTGCAGTCGGAACACCAGAAACTCAAGGTAATTTCGTATGTTTCTAGGATTATACAAGAAAAACTACATATATGAAAGTGAAGCGAAAATAAGATAACCATTCACTTACTAATTTCGTCTGCATTGGAAAGATCTTTACAAAACTTTATCAAGAACTGAAGTGTATCCTAAAACAAAAGTTGATACTGTAAGAACTACGTCGGTTCTTCGTACGAATTAAGTTACCAAGTTGGGTAACCTTATACCTTAATATGTAACCGTAAAAACAACCGCATAAGATATTTATACGTAGGAAAAGTTTACCCTCATAACTCATTTTATACAAAGCGACTGTTTTCTCATAAGAAACCTGACGGAAGAATTCAAAAAGGTACTCGTTTTCCCTCCTGAATTTGGCTACAAATACAAAACTAATCCAGCGTTGGAATTTTACTGGTTCAATCATCTTGGACGTTATACCATCACACAGTTCTATTTGTTGTCCCACCATAAAGACAACTGACGTTTACCTTGCTGTAAAATGAAAGATGGGACCGTGTGACGTCATTAAATCCAACATGGCGGCCCCACTTAATACAAGCTGAAAACGGCTAGTATTTGTAACGGAACTAAAATCGGGAAAAGTCTGATAATTACTAGATTCTCCTCAATTTTGTATTCAACAAACACTTTCAACATTTAAGCCCAACATCCAGATTTTGACATAATCGAAGTACGGCTAGTGGCCAGCCATCATTTGACTACCTGATCGATGTTTAGTCGCAGGGGCTTTAAAGAAACTCTCAAACAGCCCTCTTCTGAACTGGGCATAAAATCAGGACGAAGGCCAAGTATTTTTACTGCAACCTGGAAAAACGATTGAAATACAATATGAACGAAAGCCAAAGAGAGTAGTAAAGAGAGAATAAACGAAGTTTGGGAAGAACAACAAACGTGTGATAAAGTTTATAGGAAATGAAATGACAAACGAACCTAAGAACAACCAAGGCGAAAGACGACGGCCGGAGTAAGAAACGAATGATAAAGGAATAAACAAAATAATTAGGAATGAACAATAGAAGAGACGAACATTGAACCAGGAATGCAAACAATGAATAAACATAAGGAATAAAGTAAAAACAAAAGACAAGGAACTGGAATAACAAACAAAATGTATCAAAAAAAGTTTTGGGGATGAAGTTTGCGATAGACAAACGATGAACTAAATAAGAAATTGAGAAGGAGTGAATTTAAGTGATGAAAGAACAAAGGGATGATAAAAGAATAGGAAACAAGGCAGCAAATACATTTAAGCGACGAACCATATTTGCATGGGTTTGCTTAGGTCTGGCTTCAGTGCAATATTGATATAATAATTTATTGATTTGAGATGAAGATAGTCTGTCACGAACTTCCACATCTTGTATGAGAAGAACCTGTCTCCAAGCTTGTTTTGTGTCTGTAGGATATTCCTCATATTGAAACCGTGCCTGAAATAGTTGAGAGAATTTCACTTACATCAGTGAAGTAAACATCTGGAAGAAATTGTTTTATTGTTATATATCGTATATTTAGACTTGTTTCTTGATTTTTATGCCACTGCTAGCTTTTCTTTTCATCGTTCTGGAACAGGTTCGAGAAGTTGGTTCGAACGTTAACATAATTATAGTGAATTATGTTCATCAGTATTGGATATAATATTTAAGATTCACTGAAGGACTTGTGATTTGAAGAGAAAAAATTACAAATATGCAGCTCATTCTGAAAGCTGGGGTTCACAAAAAATATTTTCAGAAGAAAAAGAAAACAAGCACAATCTCGTTCAGTATGAAGATTAATTAAACATGCCAAGATTCAGGTAGTCTGACCTTGGTCAACTGTATTTCCACTAAGGTGTTAAGATCACGAGCCACGCCAGAAATTGTTTTCCAACTTGCTCTAGGGCGAGAAGGTTTCTTCTTACTACCACGGCTGTCGATAACTACAGGAACCTCGTCCATTTCATCTTCCGCTGGCCATGTTCGTCCGTTCTCCGTATCATCACAAGACAACTGATTCCTCCTTGAACGGATAAAAAGAAACCTATAATCCATTTGTTGTAATTCGCAGAATAACTTCAATGGTTCTTAAGATGTCAATTCATAAAAAATAAAAAAAATTAAATCTGTTCCTGCTAACTCATAAAGAGGATTATATCGTCACTGACTCGGTTTCCTTTCTTCACCGGGGGCTGTTGAATAACTTAACAACCTCATTCAGGTATTCCTATGCTTTCTGATAAATTTTCGCCATTTCCTCATGTTTGTCACGCAATAATTAAGGACTCCTTGCTAACCGTTATATAAATATATATGTACATATACTGTACCATGCACGTCACAGTATATAATCGTCACTTATTACTATCTATTGAATTTATTCTGGCTTAAAATCCTATTACTTTTAGCAAAAATATCTGACACAAGCCAAACCTTTCTTTCTTTTTATCGTGTTTCGTTTCGTCAAAGTCTCTACCTCCGTAAAGGTACCAAATCACGGACATTTCTTTCAAAGTATAGCAGTAGAGCGGAATGGGGTAATTACTTGGTGCTTTTAACTGATCAATTCCTCCGACCTGAAAGATCAACCAATAGCAAGGTTCAGTACGTCCAATATGAAAGTAAACAATCAAAAATTGAAAGGAAGTCACTCACAGGAACGGAAAAGTGATCTGAAACTATTTGTATTTCTTCTCCAGATGACTTCACTTTTGGTTCGTCATATATAACCTGGAAAGCAGTTATGACAAAACCATAAGCTTTAAACAAAAGGCAGAATGCAGTTTGTCAGCCGACAAAAGTGAGAATGAAATGGTGCTTTCAAAAAGACAGCTAGTTACAAGGTATTGAAAATACAAGATCTGCTCCATGCAAGTGAAAAATGGCTTCGAGGTTTCAGAGTTAACAGAAATTTACCAAACATTTTGCGGAAAATTTTTAAATTGAATTAATCGAAGTTAACATACATAAATATAACTGATGTAGGAGAAGAACTTGGGTAGAGAAGAACTTGGGTAGAGAATCACAGCCGTGCCAAGTAGAGTTTTTTTTGCTTGCCCGGTACGGTTCGTCACTCGGAGTAACATGTATCTAATATATAAATATCCTTAAGATCCAATATCCGATAAGAAACGTGAAAATTCCCGTCATGTTGATATTCACGAAGATGTTTGCCGACGCCGCAACGTATGGTGTCTTACATGCTTAACAACATTCTGGTAGGAACTTATTTTAAATTTAACTTTTCAGAAGTGACCGTTCATCACCAATAGTTTCCATCGTCCGACCTACGTCTTACTAGAGATGACAGAACTTTTGATATACATCTAAGAACAGCAAACATTCACTGAACGAAATAATTTGACTGACAAAGCTACCAGGAAAAACATCCAATACTAACAGGGAGAAAAAAGTGTATTTTAGGATATTTTACCTCTTGTTCTTTCTGTGGGTGGTCTAAAATACAGAATTCATCATCAGAGACATCACCCTCGTCGTTCTCGTCTGAGTGGTCAGCCGATGCCGGGGCACAGATGTAATCTTGTGAAGCCATTACATTTGAATCGCCAGGGAAAACAAAGATGTCGAGTTTGGGAGAGCTGCCTGGCTGCAAGTGCTGAAGTGAAGGGAAATGATGTCTATCATTATCAAACTCATTAAGAATTCATGAGTAAAATTCAAAAGAAATGAATATTTTATCAATAGCTGTTCTCGTCCCCAGAGCCACTTTCTTGCTGTTGCGATATAACAGGCTCTGGGGGAATCCATAAATATAAGAACCCTGATTGGTTATTCGTTCATTCGCGTTAATTAGCCGAAGTCAGGCACACTTTGTCGATTTCAAAGAGGAAAACACCATTTTAACTACTGATATTTTGAACCCTTTTATTGCACGATCGCAACAACCAACCACTACCTTATTAAGTGATGTAACTGAACAGACGTTGTCGATTTTAACGAAAGCACGTCGAAACCGGAACACCTCAAAACAATGATATAAAAAAATTAGAGTGCTGCTTCGGCAGTATTGAACGGCTTATACTCAAAAGGTTTGAGAAACTGCTGGAACTTAAGAATACTTAAACTGACGTTTCGAGCGAAGGTCCTTCGTCGGAGTGAAACGTCAAGGGCCTTCGCTTGAAACGTCAGTTTAAGTATTCGTAAGTTCCGGCAGTTTCTCATACCTTTTGACTATCTACATAACCCCTCAAAACAAGTAGATTCCGGTACGGATTATCCCACAGCCTTTTACTGCGCGGCAGCAAGAAAGAAGCTCTGGGGACAAGAATGAGGAAAAGTACGATATTTATTTTACCTTAGTTGCTTCATTAGCAGTACAGTCATTGTTACTTGTCCCACTTTCAACCATTGCCTCTGACATTAAATCATGAAGACATTCATCTCCCGTACTGAGCTGTTCCACTGGAGAATCGTTATAGGCTTCCTCCTTGTTCTACGTAAATAAAATACTATTATCTGAGAAAAATTGACACGACATAAAAATTTCTCAAATCCTACCTGCAATGTATTTTTTTCCGTGATTGCTGAAAAGTCAAACAGATTTTTTATAAAGTAAATGGTTTGAACCTGGGAGAATCGTGACATGTTTGTGGAAGTTGATGGTCCAGGTTTGTGTAGTCTCGAGAAAGACTGTTGGTGGCAGTAACTGACGTTTCGACAACCTTAGCGGCGGTCATCTTCAGAGTCCACAAACATGTCAGATTTTTTTTTATTGACAAGCAGTGTACACCACCCAAAACAACCCAAATTATAGTACCTCTCGTCGCAGTACCATGGACCTCTTTCCACCCAGTATCCTATACTGCAATACCCTACTAACTACACTCCAATACTTCCTACACCCTCCACCCAAATCTACCAAACATTCTCCATTTCACTCTACCTAACACCAAACATCTCACTTCAACGAAAATCCCATATTCCACTCCACCTAAAGTCCTAAACTCTACTCCAGTCGATACACTCCACTATACTCAAGTCCTACGGTCCGTTACAACTAATATCATACACTTCGTTACTGCCAACACTCTACACTCCTAAGCCTTGTTTTTTTCTTGTGCAATTCAGCCAAACTTTCAAACTTACCTCGCTGGTATTTACATCTGTCGATACAGCTGGTCCTCCGTAGATATCACGATCACTTACGACATAACGAAGAAGATCGAGGACGGCTGACAAGGAGTCCGAGCATGTTCGGATACGAACAATGTTGTTAGATAAGGTAAGACCAAGTTTAGGTGATACCTAAAATGAGGATTAATATCAGCGAGAAAATGAGGGTAACAAAAACAAAAACAAAAGTACATCCACTCAGTACTTCAGTTGTAACGTGAGCAGAGTTCGGTTATCATACCGGTGTCACGTTCACATTCTCATTTTTGGTCCGTACATACGTGACATACATGAAATGTTAATTTCACCTAAATAAAATTTCGCAGAAGTTTCAGCTGGTAGGGGGAGGTTTTTCTTACGTAAGTTTTCCACGCGTAGTATGAGGTAGAAACGAGAACATCCGCGCATCTCGAAAAACAACAAAGTTTGCAAAGGCTAAGAAATGCAAGTTTACGTTTTACTTGAAGTGTTACGTTGTCCCGATTGTTTAAAGCAGTTACAGTAAGACTAGCCGATAGAAACGTAAGATTAACATTTACTTTGTTCTCGTCATTCACAGTATGTAAAGATAGTTCGAAGAGGTCCACGTCTGCAACAGACACATAGTCTAAACAACAAAGAAGAAAAAACCAAAAGAGAAAAAGTAAGGGTCTATGTATTTCATTCCTTAATCAATTTAACGGTTTAACGTTAGAAAAAGTGACAGCAGTAACAGATTTACCGCACCTTTTATCACATCCATAGTTTCTTCTTCGTTGTTTGATATAAGCAAAACAGCGTTGTCGATTATAAATCTGATAAGAAAATCGTATTTAAAAAAATATCGAATGATACTTTCCAACTCCACCATAAACTAAAAGCTAGCACTGGTGTTCCTTTTCTCGGTAATTGTATATCTATCTCTCCCACTGTCTGTTTCAATTTCTATTTTTTCTACTTGCTTGTCTTTCAGCCATGCTGTTAGTCCTTCTCTCCCAATGTCTCTGTTTCTTTTAGTGCCTTAGTGTATTCCCACGTCTATGTCCCTCTCAATCTCCGTTGAATATGTTTCCAATTTTTTAAATTATATTTGAGCTGTATGCATGGTCAGCCTGATTCTAACAAGTTGTTCCCTTAATTAAGGAAGTAAAACGTTAAGGACAAAAAACATCATTTCCAACCGTGTTTCAAATGTCCCCCGTAGATGCCTAATGCTCTGCCACGTCATAACAAACACTTGACGCTATCCAACTAGTCATGTGATTCACAAGAATTACGCGCGCTTCCTTTTCAAAAAGTAAAATAAACTTACAAAAACATTGCAAGAAAAAAAATTACGACACCATACCTTAAAACGGATGCCTTGGAATCTGCTGTGATATTGCTACAGACACTGAAGCCTTCGGCAGCAATCAACAATTGATAAGGAAGGTAAAGTGGCCTAAATAGAAATATAAGTGAAGGTTTAATTTGAATTGACGATTATTAATGTAATGCAGAGTAATACTAGTCATTTATTTTTTCTCAAAAGTAATTTTTTAGACAGTTAAAATACCTGTAGTGAATCGTACAATTCCAGAAATGAACATGTAACATTGTAACTACAACTGGTGGGATGTATCCGAGAATTTCCTCGTCGGTGACACAAAAGAAATCAACCATCTAAATAATCAGATAGAAATACAATGTTAATATGATAGAGAACACGCAGAGGCACTTTGTAATAGATCTTTAAAACCAAAAATTACCACCTTTATTATTCTTCATGTGAGTATTCTTACAAAAATAGGTAAAGCTTATGCACAAAACTAAGTTTCTGGGATTTTAATAGTTTGAAGTTCATCACAACTTTCAAATAATAATTCTTGCTCAAAACCATTCAAATAAAACGTCTGTAATCGGAGGACGCCTGTAGGCTACAGTTCTCCACCTCATGATGATGTTAACAGAATGAAGGAATGAATGAGGTTATATGCTAATGACGTTAAGCTCTAACGTTTCAGAGGTGCAAAAGAACGACTATTTTAATCTCTCATAACAACTAGTTACCTGCAGTAGCCACATCTGTCCTTCGTTTACCACACGGTGACGTAGCGTTGCACCACGCAGAGATAAAGCCACGACGAAGTCCTATGAAGCAAGCACGATTTACCAGTGAAATCATTGACACCAACTGCACTACATGATCTTAATTAACATATTCGTAATTACACTTAATCAAAACAATCAATTTTAAAATTGACTATTTTAAAATTTTTGATCAATTACAAATATTGATAGAAAATAGAAATAAAAAGAATTGCAACAAAATCAATAACCGAAAACATTCCAGCACACCTTCGAATTTCGTTCTGTGTCAAAATTACTTTTAACGGCCAACGCCAGCATAGGTTGGCTTTCTCCCACGTTCATCTTAGATTCCGTCACTTTGGCACCCGTGTCTGACTCACTTATAGTACAGTAAAGATTTCCAGTGTTAAACACAGTATCAATATTTGAGCTCACTGAGTCAACCAAGAGTGCGTGATGAAGCGAGCAATAGTTGGCTTGGATGCTGGTGTAACACAAGTTCATTTCGCCTTTATAGTCCACAACGTAAAAGAACTGTGCATTGTCAAAACATAACAAGATCTTCCCCAAAGCAACTTCACTATCATTCTGAAAAATAACATGAAATAAATAGAAAATAACAAATGTGAAGTTTTATAAGTGTAACGCAGTCTAATGTGAAGTTAATTATAACACAATTTTCAGAGAGTTCTTCAAATTTCGTCAGAGTTTGGTTCCAGTAGATCATCCAGGTTAGGGCAGTCTTGAGAAAGACTGTTGGTGATGGTGAACACCAACCTAGATGATCGATCAACTTCAGTATATATCTAATAATATTTCTAGGGTCAAACCGCTTCATTTTGCACTGGCATAACGACATGTTTGTAATGTGGTGTTGCGCGATGTGAGTACAATACTACATCCAGAAGTACACCCATCAAAAAGAAGTAAATTGAGATGAAATGGAATTAATAGCCGTACCTTCGTCTGGGGAAATATAACCATTTTCATTTGTGAAGTGTTCAAGGTCAAGGCCAATGTACTTTTTCGTGCCTTCTGAATCGTATGCAAACCCTTATTTTGGTCAGCGGACTCACTCTTGTCATCATCGTCATCCGAAGAATATGAATCTAATGTAAAACAGGATAAATTATGAATAAAGAAATTAACAGTGATCCTTATTCCTGACAACAATGGACATCTGTCATGTACACAGATATCCAAGCATGTCACTGTAGCTATATTATTGTGGAGTGATAGATGATTTATCCTTACCATTGTTCACCGCTGAGCTACACATTTGGAAATTGTCTTGAGCAAATCTGCCTTGGGCCATTCGAGTAGCGAAATCAACTCCAATCATACTGGCTACACTTACGTCAAACTCACGTTTATTCCCGATGGAACCATCACGTGGAGTCCACAACAACAAATCATTGCCAAATCTAAAAATGACGATAAGATTCCAAATCCGAATTTTATTCATTATGTCTTTGAAAATAGTCGACTGCCAAATACCTGTTGTAAATTATCTCGAAGAAAGATTGTTCGTGAAAGTTGACACTTATTTCAGGAAAATAAAGTTCTAAATGGAATTTTGACGATAACGACGCCTTTTCTTGGAATTCTTTCATCTCTGATGATTCTCCAGGAACAACCAACTGAAAAAAGTGGTGTGCATTGTTCAAAACCAGTGACAGGAAATCAAGGAGATAAACAAAGTAACACACATTGTCTGGTAGACAAACAAGTACACAACGAGGCAAATAGTAAACAAACAGACAGACAGGTAAACACACAAACAGACAGACACTAGCTCACCAACAGGTATGAAGGCTGAAAGGCAGGCGGGCAAACAAATACACATAGACATGTAAGCATAAACAGACAGACAGGCTTGCCTACAGGCAGGCAGAAAAACACAAAGGCTGGGGAGGGAGACAGAGATAAAACAAAAAAACCCGACGAACTAACGAATGAACGGACATATGGGTGGACAAAGGGACGCAGAGAAAGAAAAGAAATTTTGACGTTTACCTCTTCTTTATCATACATTACAGGCTTGGAGGAAAATGGCGAAGGTTCTGATTGTAGTATTGGACAAGTATCAGATAAACTGTCTGGTGAGTCATTACCAGAAGATATTTCTTCCAGAAGTGGTCCATAAACTGACGGTTGTACATGAAGGACAAACCTAGATATGACAAACAGACAACTTTCCGAATTGAACAGCGAGGTCCACGATCACTAGAAAATTATATCAAATTTACTTATAATTATATCCAAATAGCAAAATATTTACGACATCAGGCCAAAATGTTTTCGTAATGCAAAAAAGTTAGACGATAAAATGTAACACACCTTGGCAAATCAAATCCACTGGAGTCGGTATCATTTTCCGTGCGACATTGAGTGACATGAAGAAAAGGAACAGGTTCATCTACCTCACTCAGCTGAAGGTAACCTGAAAGTACACAAAAATCTTAACTTTGTAAAACTTATATGCAAAAAGAAAATTATCATAAGAAATCGCTGGCAAAATATTCACTTGTAGCCGGTCCGACGAGAACATTGTTCGGAGTTAAGTGCGGATATTGTTTTGATTTATTTTTGTTTCAGTTGATTCGAATGACCTACCGATCAATTTCCTGAACCTTGTTTCGTAAGCAGCAACAGGATCATTGCCTTGCAAGCTTGTTTCAAACGCGACATCAGTACATTGCAAAACACATATTTCTTTTCTTAAATTTTTTCTCCACCACGCGACACTCTGATAATCGTCAGGTTGGCGCAGATCGGGAACAGGGAACCTAAAACAATCCATTTCGGTTTTTGAACCAATCAACACAAGAAATACAAAACTGGAGAACATACTTGAATGTTTGGCATTTACCTCAGTGAAGCAGAAATGTAAGGACATGCAACCTTGATTTGTACCTTCTGGTCATAGGAAGAACCATCATTCAATGTTTTAGAAAACAGCGCTTGTTGGTTCTGAAGTAAAACAACATAAAATAAAATAAAATAGAAAAAAATAAAACAAAACAAAATAAAACAAAATAAACTGAAGTGAAAAGAAATGAAGTGGAATGAAATTAAATGAAAATAAGATGAGATGAGACGAGATAAAGTTAAGCGAAATAAAGATAATTGATGTAAAATAAAATACGATAAAACAAAACAAATTAAATGAACATAACGTAAAAACTTCTGCTACATTCTTCTATGCTTGGATATAGACCATATGAATATATTTGATAAATATATACACCAAGAGACATGGTTTTACGTTGCTTTATCTTGAAAAGTTTTGAATGTAGTTTACAACGACCCATGGGTCCACGAGCAGTAGTTTTGTAAGCTAAGTTCAAAACTTTTCAAGTCAGAGTAGCGTAAAACCATGTCTCATTGTTTACATGGCTGCGTTGGGAGATTATTCACATATACCAAGGGGAAGTCTTGATACCAGGACAAAAAGAACACCTTGAATTATAATCAAAGGATAACACATATAATATACTTACCAGATTATTTTCATGGCCAGCAAAAGTATATTGTTGCGGAAACGATTGTGTTGGTTCCCGTTGACTGTTCTCAGGGAAAGGAGAGAGAATGTCGTGTAATCTCTCTGTTAAACTTATATCAAGCTCTACCTCAACATCACCAAGATGGACGCCGATCTCTGTCTTTGGGATAACACTGTGACGTCCTTGGATAGACGCCTGCAGTAAATCGAATAAATTATACCATGGCCATGAATTACGTTTTATCTTTTTGTACATTGCTGTTCATTCAACCCCGTCCAGCTTATACTTCCAAATTCTCAATTCCACATCTCCGTGGTCTCCTACATCCTTTTCTCTCCTCTTTATTATATTCAACATAGTTTTGGTTAATCCTAATGCATACCTTGCTAAGATGCACGACTACACTTCGACAATTTCATTTTCTCTACCTTTTTGGTTCATTTTCCCTCTCGGTACTAATGTACCCTGCCTAACCCTAATAAATCGCGTTCACTGTTAAGTTTCCAACTTTACCAATTTCTATTTCAGTACGCCCAACCGTGCAATACAAACGACTTTGATAATTTCCTTTGAATGCATGTCTTTCTTAGATTATCATGCTTGTTGCTTACCGGAGAACAATTTCTTTGAATACTTCTGTATGTGGCCCTCAAACAAGGACTTATTGATGTTTGAAATCTCCTGAAGCTATGCAAACGATGTTTCTCCTTTTCTGAAAGTCTTAGAAGCTAAAATATAAAGAATTTCATGCATACTGGTTTACCTATTTCTTGCTTCCCATCAACAACATTGATTATTGAAATAAATCCAAGGAGAAAGATAGAGTAAGTCAGTTATTTACTTGGGTTAAATTATATTTTGGTGTATCTGTACTTTTATTGTTGTCTTCAATTAAACATTCCATTAACTTCAACACACCAACTGTGGCCTCAGCACTTAAATTTTGGCAAGACGATGTACTGGATATTTCGCACGAAATGTTAACTGTAGCAAAAAAGCACCTAAAAGTTAAAAACATAATGTCCGACTACTAGCATCAAACGAAACCCTCTCAATAATTAATATGAAATAAAATTAATAAAGAAATAGATTAAAATACATAATCAATAAATAACTCCACGCAAACAACAAACATATAACTACGCCTTCATCAAATAGAAACGCAAGTACCCGCAAGTTTAACTTGTGATGACTTACGCTAAAATGCGATGTCACCAGCCAAGCAGCAGCACAAGCTGTCGCAAGTTCTGCTTCCTGTTCAAGATAAGAGTGCTAGTAGACAAATATAGTGAAATGAAACATTATAAATCCACCACGGAGACTAAAACGTACCAACAAGTCTCTCATCATCTCAGATAAACGACTTCCGAGCCGTAGACGGGAATCAAACCTGCAACCTTCTGATGACCGGTGGGACGCTCTAACCATTGAGCTACCTGAGCTACTTAACCCAGATGGTGAGTTAAGGTGCAGGTTCGTCATATGTACTGCGTAAGCGGAAACCACGATATACAGCCATCTAGGGCTCAGAAATAGTTTTTCTGAGATAATGAGCCGGACGAACATTCGCTAGTGGTCGGATATATACCAAGATCCCACATGAATCAAATTTGTGTTCGGCATTCGATAATTCTTTCTGTGCTGTCGATGTTAACTTGATGTTTGGATAGTCCAGGGTTTCCCAAAGACACTGTATTGCCTCGTATTTCTTTATTAACTGTGTGTTTCATCGACTTGCAAGTTGAAAGAAACTTGCGGTGAAAGTTGGCGGTCAAATGAGACACTAGCTAAAACTTGCGGTGACTCGCCTTCTCGTTTGATATGCGCAATGTCTAAAGCTGCACCGACGTGAGGTACATGTATATCATGTTAAATCATGTAATCATGTTAGAAACTTCACGGGAATGAATTCACAGCCAAGCTATTGCCACCCTGTATGCAGATTGGTTACGAGACAACAGTTTATCATTTGTAACTTAGTTGTTTCCATCAGCTGTCCAGTATACATGTAAATGTTGTTTTCGAGAGCTTGGAGCAGTGCGTGAAGACGGGATCCACCCACGACCTTGGCCACATTGGCTTACTCTTAAAAACGAGTCTGATGAATTATCATCTTATCCAAGTGCAAATTGCTGAGCGAAAGAAACAGAAAACGGCTCCTAAATTGTGAAAAAAGTAGCCCCCGTGCATAAAAATTGAGCTGACCGCGTTTTCCAAAATTAGTTCTACGGTTGGCAACTATTCCTTTTGTATACGAAAATCTCCAGGTGTATCTCCAGGGCTAGAAGAGTTTCTACTTACCTGGGGTTAAGCTTTCGCCATAAATATGGAAAAGAAGATCAAAAAAATGTTGCGCAAAATATCCAATTAACACTTTTGGTTGAAATGTAAAACTTGGCATCCGAAACCCGCGGATTCTACGACGAAATTTTTAATCTGTTGCCAGTAAATTCTTAACACTTACTAACAACAGCAATTGCTCCAAACTCAAATTTTTGGAAAATATATCATCTAGAGGTGAAACGGACATTTTGGAGGCGATTTGGGGGAGTCAATCCTTAAGCTTGATCGCGTAAGACGGCAAATTTGAAGCACTTATCACTGAATCAAGTAGGAAGCATTGGAGATGGATTGGGTGGAACGGATTACCCCTCTCTATATCAACCCCTAGCGACTGGTGGAATTAAAGCCGTGAACACTGGGCCAAATATTTTATCCAAACGCCTCACCTAAGATGGCTCTCAACGCACGATTTATTAAATTTATCCTGTATTTCCTCCAGGTCTTTACTTCCAAATCCAGCAGGTGAGATTTCAACAAAAAATCGATCTGCAATTTTACAAAGAGGATGATCCTGCGATTCACTGCTGATTTTAGACATTGTAGGAGGGACTTGACTCGGTCTGACAACAGGGTCTCTGAGAAGTAACGTGATGGACAAACCACTCATCTTAAATAAGCCTTTAATGGTATTGTTAGTTCCTCCATCCAAACCAGATAAGCCAGCAAGTCCTGGGTTTGGTATAGTTAGCTTTGATAGAGGTGCACCTCGTTGCTCTAATTCAAAAATACATATTAATGCCGTAAGTTAACCTCAAACTATTGGAGTTATCTTAAGCATATATGTGCATTAAGCCCGAAAAGACTTTGTTACTCGGAAGGACAAATGTCTGACCTAGTCAGAAAATGACTGCACAAACTCATTTGAGTACTGACTGAACAATATTTTTACTGTTTGGATTTAATAGATTATGGTATAGGGCCCTGGTTTATGAAATATGGTGATAAAAACGTTCTAAAAACATGTAAATTTTTTAAGAGGACCCAAGTAATTTTCTAGTATAAAATGTGTTAAAGTAAGACCATTCACATCAAATGAGTTAAAATAACGGTAAGATACAAGTTTACGGCAACCAGGTGAAATTTCCGACGTACCAAATGCTACTCTGGTTTGTAAATATTATGAACGTAACTTAATAAAATTACAATTCATGACCCAACGTTTCGACACTCCGGTCCAGTGTCTTCATCAGGGGTGATCTAAGCGTCGTAACGAGTTCTCATCTATTGATGAGATCATCACTCAAAGTTGAGCATAAAAGGAACTCGTTACGACGCTTAGATCACCCCTGACGAAGACACTAGACGGGAGTGTAGAAACGTGGGTCGTGAATTGCAATTTCTTTAAGTTACGTTCATAATATTTACAAACCAGAGTAGCATTTGGTATGTCTGAGTTAAAATAATTTGTTTTGTTTACAAACGAAACAGTAAATAAACGAAAATCTAAAAACAAGTCATTTTGTTCTAAATGGTGAACACTAATCTGGTTCATGTGAGAGCTTGGTAAATATCAGACGACGAACGAACGTTCGTCAAGCTCGTAACCTCAGAAAAACGGTCTCTGACCCTTAGATGGGAATTGAACCCGCAACTTTCTGATGACCGGTGAGACGTTCTAACCATTGAGCTACCAAGGCTCAGACGTATAGGCAGTACATATGACGAACCTGCACCTAGTTCTCAAAAATGGTTTTTCCGAGGTTAAGAGCTCACCGTGACGAACATTCGTTGATCCTCTCATATACACCGAGCTCCAACATGAACCAGATTAGTGTTCAGCATTTAGTAATTATTAATTTGCTGGTTTGGTTTTTCATTTTGCTGCAATACTTACCATTTTTATCATCAGGTGTTAACGGGAAAATGCCTGCCTCAGAAACTCTTTGTACAAGTCCTTGACCATTACGAAAACCATTTGCTTTAGCTGATGCACCAATTAATGGTAGAATTTGATCATTTTCTTCAGTCAATGAGTAGAATGTTTCTTCTTCGGCTGTGCTACTATAACTGTTTTCAGATTTCACAGGCAGCATGTTAGCAGTCTCATGTTCAAAACAAACATTCCAAGAATCTATCTTAGGTTGTATTTCCTGCTGTTGTTTTCGTTGACCGAGCATTTGTTCGTGGAGTTCTTTCTCAATCTTGTTAAAATCGTCAGCTTTCATTGGTTTATTTACCAAGCCTTGAGATTGTGTATAATTGCACGTATCTTGGACAGATTAAAATAAATCTTTAAGTTCTTTCTTTATTCCTTTCTTCCCTCCTTCTCTCCCTCCTTCTCTCCCTCCCTCCTTCTCTCCCTTCTTCCTTCTCTCCCTCCCTCCTTCTCTCCCTTCTTCCTTCTCTCCCTTCTTCCTTCTCTCCCTCCCTCCTTCTCTCCCTCCCTCATCCTTTCCTTCTATCATCCCTTCGTTCCTTCCTGTCTTTCCCTCTATTCCATCAGCCACAGATTTGCATTTGGGCAAATAAAAATGTTAAACCATAACGTATTTGCTTAAAAATGTTGATAAAACAACAAAAGACAGCTATACATACACCAGTATCGCAAAGCCTAACAATAATCATGGCAGTAATGGATGAAGGCATTTACCTGAATTGTTCAAATTATTAATATCGTTCATTAACTCCAACAAAAGATGAAGTTGTTTTGGTGACACCAAAAGGTTTAGGGTTCCAAGAAAATATTCAAAATCAATCTAAATTAGTCAATGCAGAGAAAACTTAAAGGAAACAAAACTTTCAGCATAAAAAATAGAAAATTCTAATGTACAGTAAATCAAATACAATTCAAATCCCAGAAAAACAAGAACTAAAGAGAAGTCCAGAGAACATGAAAAACAATTGAATTCCTATTGGGCACAACAGTTTGAATCCTCAAAATGTCTACAACACATACTCAAATTCATTTCTTTAATCAAAGTTTATCCTAAATGGCATGCAGTTTGGGATTTTTAATGAGCCTTGTTTAAGCTTGGTTGTGAACTAAAGGTGAAATAGCACTGAGATGTTCAGTGGAAACAAGAAGATGGCAGTTAACTTGTTGAATGACACTAAATGAACTGGACTATCAAAGCAACAGCACAGCATTGAGATATGCTGCATAATGTTTCTACCTTTGGTCCAGGGCAAGATGAATTTATCTTCCATTTAATCTTGGCTTCTTGCTCACCAGCACTTGAAAGAATGACAACTGCAGGTAGTAAATGAGGAGGACTTTTATGATTTGTGGTAAAACTTTGGGTAAACAGAGCACTTTGATATGGTGAAAGTGGGGGAGAAGGTGTGACATTTTCTTGCGATGGTGATCTCTGTTCTTTGAAAATAGAGTTCCTTAGAAGAGTGCGAGACGTTTCATGAAACTCATCCAAACTTATCTTTAATCCAAATACACATAACCGTTTATATGCCAGAGTTGGTGGCTCAAAAACATCATTACTTGCGTGTTCACCTTCAGAAACATCACTGGAAAGGTCTGAATACTCAACTCTAGAGAACAACACATAGCTCATTGAGTATGTAAATGCCTATTGAATAATTGCCTGATAAATAAATAATCAAACAAATAGAAGACTGCAGTGTGGCAACAGAAAGCTTGTAAAAAATAAAAACCTAGTTGGTCAGGGAGTATTCTATACTTGTCTATTATGAGTCATACTGGTCCCACTTCTTATTTCGTATGCAATAGTACCCGGTAAATATCACATTGCTAATGGTACCTTTGCAAATGCAATTCTAACCCAATTCCAGATTTTTTGGCAGGCAGGAGGTGCTCAAATCGGATCATCACATCTTGAAAACTAACCTTAATTCTTGAAAGCACTGTAAAACATAAGAAAATTTTTGTTTTTACATTCTGAGATCCATCATGTTCAAATTATACAAGTTTACAATCTTTCCATCCAAGGAATTATGCTAAATTAAGTATGTGTATCACCTGAGGCAATAAAAGACAAAAAGACAAAAGAAAACATGACAGGTGACAACAACAAAAAATAAATCAATTGAACAAACTTTACAAAAAGTGAAGGAAAAAGTAAGCCAACAGTGTAAAAGCTGATTCCATCAAAGATAAAAATATAAAAAGTATACATATGCACAAAAAATCTATTACCAAAACAACTTTATTTGGAGAAACATCAACATAATTAGGTGGGTTAAAGGATTAAAAACAATGGTAATGTGGGCAACTTTTTGTGAAAAAGAACATTAATGTTTTAGCAATGAAAAGGGAAGATAAGTTACATAATATATATTTGGTCTTCAGAAACATACAGCAGCAAATTAATCAATGCACAGCTGCAATTAATTTATTCATTGTATCTAACACAAATGACTATTATATAGTATACAGAACCTGATTCAATTGTTTGTGCAAATGATTCTAAGCCTTCAAATGTTTGTTGAGTAGAAATCTGGTCAGAAGATGGTAATTCTTCATCTTTCAAGCACTCTCGGGCAAGTTGTAAACTGGTGGTCATAGAACTAAATGCCAGAGACTCTGAAGTTACACTACATGCTGCAATTAAATTAAAAAATCAATACACAATGCCCTAGTTTTCTTCTATCTGTTGTTATGTTGATTAACCCACTCCATAACAAACATCCATTTTTAAAAGGTGAAGAACAGTGCTCTAAAATAATTATTCTTTCGCATGAAGCTTTAAGAAAAAACATTGTTAGAGTTTTTCTGGTCTGGAATTCATTGGCATCACTGAAAATCTCCCGCTTCAAGACTAGAAAAATCTTAAACAGTTAGTAATGAAAAACCTAAACTGACAAACAGAAACTCCATTAAGCAAGCATGCTCTTACAATGGATGGTAGCATTAAGAATAGTGATAAAGATAATTATACTGATCATGATGATGATGATAATGATGATAATGGTGATGATGACCAAGATAATGGTAATGATACTGATTGATAATGATAATGATGATCAATGGTAATGATGATGATGATGAAGATAATGATAATGGTATTGATCAATTGATGATAAGTATCATGGTGATGAAGATGATGATAATAATGATGGTGATAATGACAATGGTAATAATGATAACGGTGATGACAATAATGATAACCATGATAGCAATAATAAAATTGATTATGATGATCATGATGATTGCATTTGAGGTATAGCTACAGTCATTTATTGCCTTTGGATTATTTATCCTTGGCAATTATTTACCTCATGCGCTCTCAATTCTTTTACTAAACATTTTGCTGTTATTACTATACTAACCTAAGTCAACATTATTCTTTATCCCCACAACAATCTCCAGGCCTTTAACTTCTAACTCACAGTTTTCTTGCATTAATGAGCTCCATGGTACTGAAACAGCAATGCTCTCAATAAAACCATCCAGAATTTCTAGTGGAACATTAGTCCCTTCAAGCAATTCATTTAGTGCCTAAGAAGAAATTAAGATATTAAATTGACTAAGGCACTAAACAAGAGAGTTGTTAAAATTGTTAAAACTGCTTGACTGTCTAGTGACCAGTACAACTGGAGTCAACTAACTTTCCTTAAATCCTTTTTTCAACTGCCTTATACTGCAATCAATAAAGCTGAATTGAAGTAAGTGATGTATTACTTCAATTGCCTAGGTATAGTCAGTAACAAGTCCATGGGGCCAGAAGGATTTAGACTGCCACCATCTCAGACCTTATGGTTAGAGCCTTTGGTCTTGTAGTCTTTCATTTCATCAAATTCCAGAGCATCAACATTTGGTTGGGAGCAGGCTTGAAAAATTGGTACCATACTTTACTTTGACATTGTTAATATCTTAAACAATTTGACATGGCCAACTCAACGGAATGGTAACATATTAATATGTATGATTAGAATGTAAAATAAAAAAAAATTACAAAATTACAAATATTAACTGACATAAAATGAAAATTACAAATATTAACTGGCAAAAGATGAGAGAATAAAGGCACCTTTTAATTATCCGGCGAAAAGATTTCACCATGTTACAAAAAATTATTCTGGCACATATTTATACAATTTAGAAATTAGATCTCTGGTGTGAAAAATAATGAGAAATTCTAGCATGAAACTACATTCATGACTCCTACATAAGATGAAAAAAAATTTACCATCAATTATAAGTTTGTTAATATTAAACACGTACTTAGACGCTTTTCACGAAACTATTCTGAAAATAACAGAAAAATCATAGCAGTCTATGTTTAACTTTACTCACCCAGACATCAAGTGGTACGTCTTTTATGATTCCTTTTCCATTGAAAAGATCGACAGTGAGTTGATCTAACGTCAATTTTTCTTGTAGGAATTGCCCAACATAGTGGTGCAATAGATACCTACAAGCTCTCTTTTTGATGGAATCTGACCATGGAAAATACCACGGCATGTTGAAGGATGCCGTAGTGCTAATTTTTTAACATAGTCAGAGAGCAAGTAGCCCAAAATATGAACTACATGTAGGTATGATAACATTTGATTGATTTGTTTTCATTTTCGACAATGACGGAACACCGTCCGCGTCCATACGAAGACTGGTGCTAGTGGCCAGCATGATATGAAACCAAAACAAAATTACTTTTATATTTAATAATTTACGAATGGATTATTTTAAAAGACCGAAATATGGCGAGCCAATTATAGCAATATTCAAAATCCTTTCGATTCAATTCTATAACACTTACTCAAAGAATTCTAATCAATTCGATTGCTTTTTATTAAGTCAAAATAATAAATTGTATCTAATTCAATGTAATTTTAATTAAATGACATCTACATTTAATTTAAAGCAAATCTAATTCAGTCACGTTTACATTCTATTCAGTCCAATTTCAATTCAAAAACTTCCACTTTCAATTGAACACTAAATTCATTCAAAGTGGCCTGGTTACTAATGTGGATGTTATGGCGCGCGATTATAAGCAACAAAGAGTGTACGATGGAAGACAGTCTTTGAGATCTGTCATAAATTTATCTTTCATTAGTATGTATCAATATACATTAGTCTGGATCGAGATACCATGTAATAAGTGCAATCTAAATATAAATGTAAGCCAGTCGTGTCTTTTTTGGAATCTTTTTGTGTGATTTATGTTCACAAGTTAACGAGCAAAAAATTCATTTCCAAATTCCTACTACATATTTGCAATGCCAATTTTTTTTAACATGATCGTGGTATCGATGGTAGTCTGCTTAACTGAAAAAGTCGAACTAAGTAATGTTTTGTTCCTGATCCGAGTTCGTTGTACCTGAATAGTTAAAATTATTACCTGTATTCCTTTTTAATTTTGTCATGGATTGGTGGAAAATGGCTTTCTGTTGATCCTAAAATAACCCTAAGGACGGATATTAATCTTAAATATATAACAGATCAATGCTTTTTTCCCCAAACAGACAGTGTCCTGAATAGCAACTGAAAACGAGTCAAATGTAAAGTATAATACTGAAATGATTTATCGCTGACGTTTCACAGCTGGGTCACGCAACATTGTTCGAGAGGTACCAGGGCTGATGCTTAAAATTTTTCTAGGGGAAAGAAACCCCTAGATGCGTAGAAAGACAAACTAACTAATTGGTAAAATTTGGGGCGGGGCAACTGTCTTGCTACCTATGACGAAGGAGAAGAGACTTTAACAAGAGTCAACATGACAAAGTGGGCGTTGTTCTACGTCATGATCACTTTATTAGCATAAAACTGGCAATGCATCCTCCTCAAAGCATTAATAATTCACAAATCAGTGAGAAAAGAAGATGGAGAAATATGGGTATTTATCAGGACTTTTTCGTACGTTATAGATCCTTTTGAGACGCTGAATCTAAATTTCTGTTACTAAACTTGATCTTAGAACTCAAAATTCATAAACTAATTTGATTCAACTTGGTTGAAGCATATGCACAAATTGAACTCGCATGGTATGCTTCCAACTTTTATCGGTTTTTCTACGGATAAAAAAATCAATGGATAAGTCTAACTGGTTATTGCTATACCACCTTACAGTTTTCTCTTCATATTTGTAATTTGAAATAAAATTACAAAAAAGTGTCTCAATTGCGCTCAGTTGTTCACAGAACAACGTTTTGTGTTTTTACGTCATGCTGATGTTTGAAAACGTTTTCGTCGTTTATGATTCTTACCATAGTGAACTTTTCAATCTATTTCGATAAATGAGAATGTTTTTTTTTTATTTTTCAGAGTTACGACGGTACCATGATGCACTGAAATATAGTTCGAATCTGTCAACTCAGTATTGAGATGCAGTTGTCAAAATTGATTTTATTCTACAGTCTCCATTAGTTGGCGTTTGGACTTGTTTTGGAGTATTTCTATAATAAACATGTCAACAAGATGACGACTAGTATTTTTCTTTAAAAACTATGGTGTACATTGTCAGGTTGGAGAAAACCAAAAATTTTATTAAAATAATGACTCCCCGACGTTATCCAGTTAGACTACCGTATTTTACAACAGGACATCTACAACTTTCTACGGAAAAATCAGCGGCTAAAACAATCAGCAGAGATATTTTAATGACCATAGTAAACAACAATTAACGATACATGGAATCTCTGGAGAAGTCAACAAAAATGGAGAATATTTCAGTTGCAAATGCAAAATTTTGACGGACAAAAGTCTCTGGCACAATTCCTTGCGCACCATTTATCCATACTGGTTGACTGTCTTGCACCATGAGATCTACATTTCTTGCCACTGGGACGTGAAGGTTTTTCACTTGGTTTTGGTCTTGTAGTTGGCAATGCAGATGGGCGTTTTGTGGTATTTGGTGTTGGTTTAGGCTTAGAACTTGGTCTTGGACCACCACCACGAGAACGAATTTCGATATCTGCACAGTTGACAAAGGATTCCGGTTTATTGTTTATGTAATTGTTACCAGTCGTCCACCACCACTGGAGCACACAATGCCGGCAAGTCAAACCCATGGGCAGCTGAAGAGAGATCGTGAATACTCCATTACCATGAGAACTCAAAAGCTTCCACTCCGAGTCTCCATTTTCTAGCTCAAGCATGGTCTTGTCGAGAGCTTGTTGTTGAACTGGTGGGTTAACCAACGGAGCTACACGAAATGTAAAGTAGCCTTTGTGATTGGCTGTGATCTTTACTTTAACGTCGATTTTTTGACCTTCACTGTAAACTTTGACGATAGGGGGATTTTTTGCGAACGCTCCAGGATACGTGAATTTTGGGTTGACAATACCGTACTCATCTCCACAAACACCGCACTTTCCGTTATGTTTCCCCCATTGAATATTTCTTCCACCACAGCTCAGCTGATTGTCAGTGTATTCCTTAGGACCTGGAAATCCAAACCGCCAGCGTGAAGCTCGGCTTGGAGGGTCAACCATCATACCATGACCATTGACAGTGGTCAAAATGATCGTGTTTAATACAACTATTGAGATAATAAATTTCATCGTAATTTGGATACCTATAAGGAAAAGTAAAACAACCATTCAGTAGATGTGGAAGTAGCTCTATAAATACAAAGCACAGATTTCCTTTTCTTGGGTCACTATATGTAAAAGGCAGTCCTTTTTTTGTACACGCAAGAAACAAACTCGCGTTTGCGGCTATCGAACCTTCAACGCAAACACCTTATGTGCTCTTATCTGCGGGATCTCGGACAGGAAAGAGTTTCAAGGATACATTTTTATAAAAAAAATTATTTAAAAAATAACAAACTTCAACTTTTCCTTTTATAAGAGTCAAACAATAGTAAACTTGAAGTATGATCGAATGTACCGATACCTAAAGGATCGGTGAGTTGAGGTTGAACTTAACTCGTTGCTTCGTGAGAGGAAACTCTCCTTGGATTTCTTCAACCACATATAAGTAAGACAGATAAGTGTTATCTCCGCGACATATAGTAGGCAGCTGGATATATCCCAGAATGCATCGGTTATGCCTTAAGGCATGCGTAGGTGGTTCTTAAAACAACGGAGACACCGCCACAGCTTGACAATTATTATAATATCAACGTATCTGTCTGTGGATGTACTTTCTTTTTCGAATTGTTTTTCATGGACCAACAGTAAATAAACAAGATCTAATATTATGAAACAAACATTTCAACTGAGACAGAAATACCACGTTGTGTACACATTTAACCAGGCTATCAATTTCAATTCAGGGCAGAAAACACAGTTCTAAGTATGTTTAGTCAGCTTGAGGCTCTGCAAGACTGGAAGGAGGTGGTGTGATAAAAAGGGCCATAAGAATAATATTTTTATACCTCCTAACCGTAGGCCAAGGGAACATACAATGCGATGTACTTGCTTTTTATATAGCTGACGTTTTGGACAAAAAAAATCGCGTCCCTCCGCATTAGATTTCTGTTGTTGACCTCGGCAAAATGACTTGACGAACAGTTGTTGATACAGGCAGCTGTCTGTGAATAACACATTTCTCATGCATTTTGTATCGTCATTTTCCCCACTACAAATTATCTCAAACGAAGGTGGGATCTCCATGCACTCACTACGTATCAAGTGACATTCCCTTCCGGGTCTCCACCACTGAACTCTATATAGACTACATAGTTTATATAGAGTTCAGTGGTGGTCTCCACTTCACCCAAATCCTCACCATTTGCGCTAATTACTTCTGGTAAAACAACTACAAGATGTAGACAGCTAACTTGTTTAGCTTGTTTAATTTTTTTTTCATCAAACTTTCCAATTCTGTGGTGATTTGCAACACAAAAACTCAAATAAATACAGCTAATTCCATCTGATCACTATACAATGAAGCCCATTCACTTAGCGTTGTGCAATATTACGCTCGGAAGGTGCGATATTTGATCATCTGGTCACTTGGCTGTGTACTGAAAACAGGTCAATTTTTTTAAGCGTAGATGTTTGGGGAAAACCACTGGTCTGAGAATGACCTTCAAACAATTAACTTGGCATTACGTTTTTGTCTCACAGTTTTTTAAATCGCTGGCCAGTTGTCTTCTCAAACCAAATTTCTTCTTACTTCAATTACAAACTTGTATCCCTGTAATAAATAACTTTATCAACTAAGATGTGATGTACTGTCAGACTAGCACAGGTTAAAGAATATGCTAAAAGATGTAAGTAAAAACGATTTCATTCGCTGAAAACGTTTGATCATTTTTAACAAGAGGCTGATCCGACACTAACGAGAGGATCAATAGGTTTAAAATATTTCATATTGAAATTGTTCCTCAGATAAACCTGGTCAAAAATGCCACAGAATAAGACGTTACAAAATGAAATTCACAGTGACGGATCATGATTCATGATCATGCGGTCCAGACGAATCACTCTGTTCGTAAGCAAATTTTTTCAAACATTTACTGAAGAGAAAATCGCAAGATTAAAGATACAAAAATATGACTCGTAGAAAGGAGCTGTTAGCTTCAGGGCGGCATCGCACAACTTATTCGGTGAATATGTAATCCATATCATTTTTAGTTATGAGGCGTCCACCAACTTATGATTGATTTTAACATTTCTTACAAATAAAATCTGAATTGTAGAATTCATTCAAATTTTGGGCATATTACAGCCGTTATTGATACACCGGACGAGATTATTTACAACCAAAAAATGGACGTATAACAGCGACTGCGAAGCAATATTTCAGATGGAGGGATCCAAATCTAAAATACCAAAGTTGACCCCTCAATTTTTCGAGGGCATGCATATCACAACCAAAAACATCATACCGACTAATATACAGTAAGTCATTTTTGTAATTAAACCACAATGATTCAGTCATAAGTATTCCATTATTCACGTTCAATTTTAGGAATTAATGATATCCACTGGAATGAATTAAGGGGGAAATTAGGGGTGTCCCCTGCCCTCCCGCTTCTACGGTCTTGGTTTAAAATAAATAGTCAAAACAACAACGAAACCAAATTATATTTGTGTTGCATGTTTTATTTCGATTTATGTGCATTTAGTTTTCACAATCGTATAATTGGACCGTAATTATGTTCAAATTGAATTTGTTATTTGGTTTCCAATGTTTCTCAACGAACTGGAAACTTGTTAAATTTGCTCTGGTACATCATCGATTACAATTTTTTGTTACAATTACTGCAATTAGACTTAGGGCAATAACCCAGATTGCAGTTATTTATGCACCATTCATCCGTACCTCCGCTGCCTGGTACTGATCTACAAGTACTTCCAGCTCTTGAGGAATAAGATTTAGTAGTGGTATAGGAGTTTGGACACGGGGTACGTTTTGGGCAGACAACTGGCGTTGGACATTTACAAGGTGGACAAGTACTTGAAGCACTGGTAGGTATTGTCTGAGGTGTTGATTTAGGAGTGTGTTTTGGCAGTGGACCACCAGCTGAACGAATTTCAATGTCTGCACAGTTAACAAAGGTTTCGGGTTCGTTGTTCACCCAATTGTTACCAGTCGTCCACCACCACTAGATCACACAATGCCGGCACTTCAAACCCATGGGCAGCTGAAGGGAGATCGTAAATTCTCCAATGCTATGAGAACTTAAAAGATTTCACTCTGCGTCTCCATTGTCGAGATCCAACATTGTCTTGTCCAGATCTTGTTGTTTGATGGGTGGGTTAACCAATGGAGCAACACGAAAAGTAAAGTAACCTTTGTGATTGGCAGTGATCCTTATTTTGACGTCAATTTTTTGACCTTCTTTATAAATTTTTACAATGGACGATTTACCGCAAATGCTCCAGGATACTCGAATTTTGGGTTGAAAATGCCATATTCATCGCCACAAACACCACATTTTCCTAGATGTTTTCCCCACTGAGTGTATCTTCCACCACAACTTAGTTGATTGTCAGTGTATTCTGCAGGACCTGGAAATCCAAACCGCAACGACTAGCTCCACTGGGAGGGTCGATCATCATACCATGCCCTTGGACATGCGGTGATAACAATGAGATGAAGAATGTAAACGTAAGTTTTTCATTCAATTGGGTCCAATTGGGAAGGCGCCTGGCTGTGAATTAGCATAGGTGGGTGATTTGAGTGCACGAGAGTAAATGAAAAAGAAAACAATCTTTACTGACCGCTGGATCTTGTGCAGATCTCGTCACAAGCCGTCAGTTTCGTCACGTTATGCTGACCTAAAACTTCACCTTACGATAGGTCAAGCTATATGTACAACTTTCAAAGGCTGCGGTCGAGGGTTTTACAGTTATGTAGATTTGATTAAGCTAGCCTGAATCCCATTAGTTTGACAAATGTAGGAAAAAGACAAAAAATGTAAAACGCAAAAAAGATTCCGAGGGCTGTTATCGGAATTTTTATATTTCAAAAATCCCAAGAATTTTTCCTAAGATTTATTATTTTTTCCAAGATTTCAAGGATATCGTGGGATGTTAGAGAGTTTGCTAAGATTTTCAAATTGTTTTAAAAATGTTCAGGGAGTTTAGAGATTTTGCTAAGATTTTCAATAGATTTTCAAGATTCTTTGAAGATTGTTAAGAGATTATCGAGATTTTCTGAGTTTTTTGTAAAATTTTTTAGGGATTTTTACTAAAGGGTACGAGATTTTTTCCAGTGAAACGCCCCCAGAGCAGCAACGTTTTCTGAGGAATGACGAATGAGGATCGCGCGAAATTTTGCTTGTTTACGGCAATTTCACCACTTATATCGGAACTTAATAGACGATGGATTAAATTACAAGTGAAAATATCTGCAGCACGAAAACTGTACATTTCATGTTTGGAATAAAAATATTTCGGGCAAAAATTACAGCGAGTGCCGGACGCTCAAAATTTGTGCCGGATAGTTCCACCCGGCGTTGTTTTTTTCCGATCATTCTGCAATCCACTGTACTATGTTGAATTCACCGTACGTATTTGGACAGAGCTCCATATCCGGTCAGGCAAAATTACAATGTATTCACATTCTAGTTATTATCGGTCCACATTTGAATGGTTATGCCAAAATAATCCCCCAGTTCTCTCCACAATTCATACTAGCTTATCGTGTGTAGTACACTCTGTAAAATAATGTCTTCGATCTAAATAACGAATAGGAGTTATCAAATTTCAATAAATAAACTCCACGTCCTGGATACAAATGGCTTCCCACCATAACTTCTTCGTTACACGGTCGGCGTACTATCGGTAAGATGTCGTCTACTCTCGGCTTTTGTACTTCATTCGAATTGTCTTTCACTTGTTCATCTTCCGTTTCATCAACTTCCACCGTAATTGCTTCAGAAGATGGCAAAGACCACTCAAAACTGACACCAAATCCTACATCGTAACTTTCGGTCGCGAACTCCCAAAATAAGCAGGTGCCTGGTGGAAGGTTGGAAAAAGAATGTACAGTAAGAATTAAGAGATACTATTGAACTCTGGAGTCTGGATATCAAAATGTTTGGTCTTACCATTTTCATGAGTTGGTACTCGTACAGTAATAGTTTCTCCTCTACCGACAACGAGAACGGAGCTGGGGTCAGTTCTTACATGTTGAATGAACTCTTTAACTTTAGGGCGTGACCATAACGAG
Source organism: Nanipora kamurai (assembly GCA_036872915.1). Lineage (NCBI taxonomy): Eukaryota > Metazoa > Cnidaria > Anthozoa > Scleralcyonacea > Helioporidae > Nanipora > Nanipora kamurai. The sequence goes on from JBAHVQ010000033.1 coordinate 88,872, forward strand.
GCTGGAGCGATGGAAGGCGTCCCATTAACCTGAGAAGACAGACACAATCAAATAAGAATCTCTTATAGTAAATTGCGTGAATTTGGATAATTTCTCTCAAGTACAGTTAAAATATGAAGAAATTAATCTTATATCAAGTAAAAAAAACCCACTAAATCGTCGACTTCTATGAGTTCTTTTGATCTAGTAGGGTGTTTCTCACTTTATTACCTGAGGTTTCTGTTGCATTACTAAACTAGACTTTTGCTTTTCAGCTTTCAAAGCTTCTTGTCTTTTCCTACATAGTACCAGAATAATTTAAAAAAATCAAATTATCACAAAGGCAGAAAAACCACAATAAACAAGCCTACTATTTTATCATTATTTCTTATTTAATAGAACATCATCTCTCTGTTCAATCCAAGTCATACCTTTCTTCTTCTTCTTCTGCAGCTTTCCTATTTTCTTCTTCTATTCTTTGTCTCTCTCTTTCAGCTCTTTCTTCCTCTTCCTTCCTCCTCCTTTCTTCTTCCTCTTCCCGTTTTCTTCTCTCCTCCTCCTCCAATTGTTTTCTTTTTCTCTCTTCAATATCTCTGTACTGAGCTTCAAGATATGCCTCTAGCTCTGGAGCCAATTTTTCCATTAAACTGCAAAATTCTTCCATGGCTTTCTCTTTAGGCATATCACCAAGACCCTCCCAAGCTAATCTACAAATCAAGGGACGGAAACAGTTTGCAATAAGTAGAAATCAATTGATTGTTACACTAAGCATGTGCGAACAAGTATCTGATTGTAAACTGTACATGTATTATCAGGGTTTACCTAAACAATCTAGATTTTCAGACCAAATCAATTCTTGGTTAGGGAAAACATATATTACTGGTAAAATCCCCATCAATATTATCAGAAAGTGAAAAGAAGTGGAATGATTTCTTTTTAAAAGCCTTTTAAATGTAATAGAGATGTACTTTATTCTAATATGTTAAACATGTAACTTTGATATTTTAATTATTTTGTAAGCATAAATTACTGGTAAAATCCTCATTAATATTATCAAAAAGTGGAAAGAAGTGGAAAAATTTCCATTTAAAAGTCTTTTAAATGTAATAGACATGCACTTTATTTTAATATGTTTTACATGTAACTTGGATATTTTAAAGTGCATATAAACCTTTTATGATTTTCAGTTCTTTGTAAAGAGGATAAAAAACTGGATAAATAGTCTTTTTACAGTTTTTGATTTAGTCCATTTATTTCCAAGATATCTTTCCTTAAACGCTCCCATTTTGAACTCCCTGCAAATACTCTCAATGCTATATGGGATCTGGGAAACGGGCAAGTGAAAACCAGACCACAGATTTTGTTACAGAAACTGCATACCATCAGGTTAGCTTGCAAGTTTTTGGTAATAATGCCACACAGGTGTGTTGTTATGTTTTCGATAGCTTTGTGGTCAAAATTCAGTTGTTTTAGTTTGTTGTGTGAAATCTATTTGTTCCTGAGTCCCAGGCCTGCTTGATGTATGACCTTTTTATGCAAATATGCATATTCAAAGTGATATATTTCCAAAACAAATGGACTAAGTCAAAAATTGTAAAAGAAGTTATCACCTTTTCTTGTTTCATCTATACAAAGAAATAATAAATGCAGAGGGTTTATATGTTCTTTAATTATTTTGTAATTTTTACATTGCAATACTGTATATTACAAAGCAAATAAAATGAATTAATATTTTGTAATAACTTACTTTCTGTCATTGCCAACCACATCAAAATAACCAACCTCTGGAATTTTGGATGGATCATACTTTCCAGCTGAAGCTTGTTTCCAAAGAGCAGTTAATCGGATTTTATCTTGGTATGTTATTTTAATAAAACTCTTCCCTGGTATGAGAAAAATGAGAAAACATGCCATTTGAATCCAAAGAATTATTCTACTTTAATTTCATGAATTTTCTTTTTAGTTTCTAAATGAGATATTAGGCAAGTGAGCAAGGTTGAAGCTGTAGTCAACAATTACCTCAGAAACTGATAGTGAATAATTGTTTCAGTAGAAAGTAAGCCATATCTGTTAATTTATAAAATTTTTTAACAAAATACTATAAAATAAGCATTTTGTTTGAAAAAAACCTGGCATTTTTGCTGTATTTGGTCCTATCAACAGTTAGATGTTGAGTAGTGGAGTTAATCAGATAGCACCATATACAATTGACTATAATGCAGTTGCTACAAAATATATACGGACAGTAATTATTTTTCTAACATTGTGTAAAATGGATTTAGGTGATATGGTATTATTTTTGTCCAACATGCTCTGGCAGTATCCGTTAATTGTTCATAATTTTAAGAGGAATATTAAAGCCCAGCATAGAATGCAAAACAATGGCATAATATTAAGTTTTTTATTGAGTTTAATAAAATCTTATGTTTTGTTGTATACATCACAACATCTTCAGAGATAATAATTAAG
>JBAHVQ010000033.1:111703-138363 GCA_036872915.1 Nanipora kamurai
TCAAATTACATAGTGTTTCATTTACCCAATCAAATCGCATGCATAATTATTTAATCATACTAGATCACATTATTACAAGGTTGTTCTACTGGGCAAATTTAACTGAGGTATTGCAAAAAAGTCCCAGTTTTCCAGGAAAAAAAAATAGGCAATCTTTAGTTAGGAGTAAGAGTTTGTTTCACCAGTGGTAATTCCTCCCATTTCCTCTCCCTGGTAGCACCAGTTATGGATATCCATTTGCAGTAGGGATTAATTTTTTTAAATACATTAATATAAAAGCTACAGTAGCTTACATGGTCAAAGCTTAATCAAGTAATTTCATTTTTATATCATTAGAGGATGCTAATTATCATTCTAATTATGTTTTTTGTAGAGTTTAATTGTTTATATAGCTGGTTTCTATGGCAACCTTGGAAATTATAAGTCATTTGGTGATACAAAGTTTATTCCAGGGTTATCACAGGTATTAATATTTTAAGTAATATTACAGTATGGATGGCTGAGCTGTCTGGGGATTAACAAGTCAAGTTGAAGGCAAGCCATAGTAAATCCTATATAGTTTAAACACAAATACAGTACTGTATATTACTTATCCAACAAATGCATTTGAAGGTTTATGTTTACAAACTGTGCATTTGAGCCAAGGAAATTAAAGAAAAAGGTGCATGTAAATTAGGACAATCCAGTACTGATTAAACAATTTCTTTTGTTTTTCCTTTATGAAATATTAATGAGTGGGATAAGGGACCTTACATGTTTGTGATATATAGTTAAAGGATTCATACAACAAAGTACCGTAATATCAAAAATTCTTCATGGGTTAAGATGACTTTAAGATGACCACCACTGAGGAGGTTGAAACATCAGTGAAGTTCATTAACACCAAAGGTCTTTCTTAAGACAACATTACCAGATGATCGACTTTCACAAACATCTAACCATACTCCCTGGTTCAAGCTATTTACTTCATCTCAACTTTTGGCAACATTTATGTTTATTTATTGTATAGTTGTAAATAAATATTTAATAACAGTCCTTGGCTTTTTTTTGTAGGAGAGGTTCAAATATGCAATAAATTGTAGCGCAGCATTTGCCCAAGAGCCCGAGACTGTAAACAAATTATGGATGGCTGTTTCCAAAGATTTATATGACTTAAGTAATAGAAGAAAACAACTTGGACTAGAGAATCAGGTGAACAGAATTTACCCCTCTACAATTGTTAAGTTATACCCTCAAGAATGTAATTAGGACTGTGTTTTCAACAAATCAAAAATGAAATTTATTGCATTGCTTGAACTTGTAGGGCATATCAACTTATTATTCAAGTAATTGCACAAGAAATGATGTGGTGTTGGTCCAAGAATTTATGAAAGAAAAGGTTCTGCTCAGCTCATCAAAATTGCTTATTTTATTTTCATGGTTTTTGGTGTATATTCAATAATTTTGTCTGCAAAATAGGAGATAAGTCCATACAATACACGACTATTTAAAGCTATGGGTAAAAGTGGCAAAGTGGAATACCAACTTCGTTTAGCATCAGTGGCTACAACAGGTTTGTTTGTATTTTTAAAGACTGTGATAGAGCTTTATTTTGAATCACATTCAAGTAAAACTAATATTGCATATTAGTTATGGTACTACTACTTTTAAGAGCATGGCTGTGTAACAGGGTAAATGTTTTGTGCTAATATTAATCTTTATATCTTATTTGTCTAGCCAAACCAGTACAAGGGCTCTTTGGTGACCAAGACACTGTTGCTGGCTTCCTTGGGGAACATGTTTTCAAGGGGAATACTATCAATGTTCAACGGGGTGATTATTCAGGAATCCTAAAAAAAGTTGTGGAAAATCTAACCAATGCAGAGGTGTGTAACTCAGGTTATTGCTGTTTTAAATACAGAGGTTTATGTCATTATAATGTGTTTTATAAAAACATTTGTTCTAAGTTGGTCTGAATATTAAAAAAGAAAGTGCCGTTTGCTAGGCCAGGGTACAGTCTTGTATTTTACTCTGGCTAATGATGGATGATTTTATTTGTCAAGGGAAGAGCCCTGGCATAGTAACCAGTACATAATGTTCTTTCTAAAATATTATTTTCAGAGATATTCTGCTAGTCCCACTCAGTCTGCAATGCTTAAAGAATATATCAACTGTTTTCAAACTGGTTCTATTAATGCTCATAAAAATGGGTCTAGACATTGGATCAAAGACAAAGGGCCTGTTATTGAAAGGTAGTTATTGAGAATACTGATTGATGTATGATTGCTCATGTAGCAGGACTGGCTTTGGTTAAACATTTTGAAAGGCCATGCTTTATGGACTGAGAATATTCATCAGCTGGTGAAAGTTTGTTATGTGAAAAATACACAGTAAAAAGAAGATGCAACATACAGTATTAATACCCAATATGAGACAATATTTGAAATTCAAATTATGAATTTTTTTCTATTTCAATGTAGTTATATTGGTTTTATTGAAAGCTATCGGGATCCATTTGGTGTCAGAGGGGAATTTGAAGGTGAAGACTGAAACATAATATTTTCAGAGTAGTTTGCTGGTTCTTGGTATTTGACATCTTCCATTTATATTTTCAAGGTTTCGTGGCCATGGTTAACAAAGAAATGAGTAAAAAATTTGCTCAATTGGTTCAGGCAGCTTTAGATCTCCTCCCTCTTTTGCCATGGCCAAAGGAATTTGAGAAAGATAAATTTCTTCGACCAGACTTCACATCATTAGATATTTTAGGATTTGGCTCCAGTGGAGTTCCAGCTGGAATCAACATTCCTAATTGTATGTCAGATTATAATCATTCTACATAACGATTATGAGTCAGTGGCATTATAAAACTAAAGGCTGATTTACACTGTGAAGTTGATGTATACAATTGTTCATCCTAATAGATATGACTAATGAGATTCTTAAGCACATATTGCAACATTTGCTGGAAAATTGTTAGTGGTGATTGTGCTCTGAAAAGAGATTAGATGTACCAGAAAGGACTATCATATACAACAGTAGTATTGTGAAAATAACAATACTAAAACAACAGTAGAAATCAACCTCAATGTGCAGTCTCATACACAACAAGAAGTCTTTGAACAGATATCTAAACACCCAGTGAAAAAGTGATGGGAGGATGTTGTCTGACCAACTTTGAGGAGTTTTGATGCCTGATCAAATGCCCATTCACAAAGGGGGTTGAATAATGGTCTTAGTGGGTATGGTGCTCCTAATATCTCGGATGAGGGTTTAAGTCCCCAATATTATCAAACCTATAGTTAATATTTTTACTCACAAAATAAACCTTTCCAAATGCTACTTTATATGTACATATTTCTTTATTTAAATCTCTGATACTCCTAATCCCTTTAATGCTCTTTTCTTCATTAGAATTAGTCCACCCTTAATTTCAAACATCTTCTTCAGGCAATGCTTTTAAGTGTGTGATTCAGTATCACATTGCAAGGACATTTAAATAGGAAACTGGGCTGAAAATGTTCATATTTGTCCTAATTTATTATTCCCACCTTCTAAACCATCTAGTTACTGATTTTCTTTGCTTTTCTCATTCATTATTAAGTTAATGGGTTTTGAGACTGACCTGTAAAAACTTTGTTTTAAAAATTTTCTGAAGATGATGATATTCGACAGACTGAAGGTTTCAAGAATGTCTCCTTGGGAAATGTGCTGGCAGCTCATAGCAGTAATGAGAAAGTGACTTTTGTATCAGAAGATGCTCAAGTAAGGAACTTTATTAAAAACCTTGGGTGACTTAATTGTTGATATTGATAAACAGTTTGCTATTTTCAGGAACTCTTTGCAAAATTAAAAGCCCCATCATTTGAAGTTCAAGTTGGATTGCACGAACTTCTTGGACATGGCAGTGGCAAACTGTTTCAAATGGTAAGTATATTCACAGTATCAATTGATACTATTTTATCCAGCTCTCCAAGAATCAATGAAGACTTACTTGTATAATGGTGATTTGTCTATGTTATAGAAGGAAGATGGATCTTTTAACTTTGATAAGAAAATGATAATTCCAGATACTGAAAGAGAGGTATTCAACCTGAAATAACAAGAAAATTAAAATTTTGCAAGTTGTTTGATAAGGTTTACCTCCATTGTTGTTCAGGTCAAAAGTTGGTATAAACCTGGTGAAACTTGGGACATAAAATTCCAAGAAATTGCTTCATCCTATGAAGAATGCAGAGCTGAATGTGTCGGCTTGTACCTTTGTCTAAACCGAAAAGTGTTAAGGTAACTCCATGTACGTGCATGTTTATATACATCAGTATAGTCCATATGTAAACATAGATTTATATACATATACACATTTCTTTTTGCCTGTAGTATCTTTGGTCACGAAGGAGATGATGCAGATAATATAATTTACATAAACTGGTTAAATATGGTTCGTGCTGGATTAATAGGGCTTGAGTTTTATACCCCTGAAAACAACAAATGGAGACAGGTAAGGATGGAAAACTACCACTTGCTCACGGACAACCTTACATTCTTTACTCCTTCCCTGCCAGATCTCTCCCTTTGAAGAGTAAAATAGTCTGGCGTTGACCAGAGTAAAATAATTGAAGTCTCCCGTGGCAGGAAAGTTAATTTTGAAATTTGCCTGAGGAATCCTATCAGTGATTCTATTGATGATTTTTATACAATTCGTACTTGATATTACGGGAATGTTGAACTGGAGCCAGGATTACGTTAGAACTCGTTAACATGATAATACTTACTAAACTTAAAAAATGTAAGCAAGGTCAAAGAGAGTGGTTGTCTTCATTTTATTTTTAAAAGACAAATTTTTCATGATATAGTTCATCCGGAAGTCCATTTAATAATTTAGGACTGTCGTAACTTAATGAATTAACCGTTTGGACAAGGGATGTGTAACTTTTACTCACAGAGGAACCTCCCAGTTCATAGTGAAGGTTTGACTGAGGTTGGTAAAATGATAAGACAGTCGCGGGTTGGGAGACCATATTTAATCTCGTATATATCAACATTGTCATTAACATTTTAGTATAAACATGATTAGTTAAACGTGGGACAGCATGATTTATTAACCAATGATATAAAAGTAAAGTGCTGCGTCAGCAGTATTGAATGGCTTCTAGATAACCTAAATAGTTCGTAAACTGCCAGGTCTTAGGTGTAGAGAAATTGACGTTTCAGTGTGTAGAATAATTAACTATACCACAGACCAACTACATAAATACTACAAGGAGTCAATATACACTCATGGCCTCAACTGTTATTCTCTTGAATTCTATTGAAAAAAACACGGAAGTTCAGAAGAATCGATGAACATGAATTGAATTCAAGAGTGAGGTTGAGGTTTTACGTGCCTCAAATGAGAAAATGCGTCAGAAGTTACTACTGCTCATTCCCACATGAACGCTGGTAAGATGTAAAGATCTATCGACACGTAAGCATGTCAAAAGGGGAAACTTGTAAATTACGACAATCACACTGGTCAGTGATCGTGTAGCGCGACGCTGTTGACCATGTTCGCACTTGTCGGAAGAATTTCCGCCGGTTGGGCTACAGAAAAATGCCCAATTCAACTCAACGATTTTGACGATCAGTTGTGAACCAGACTTAGCAGGATACTCCCGTGTTTCCTCGCGGCTCTACTTCTCCTTACACAAACTAGTTTACTTGTACATCGATATCAAATGTGATTAGATTTCGTTTATTTTGTTAGGCGCACATGCAAGCGAGGTACGTGATTTTACAGGTTTTACTTGAAGCTAGGGAGGACTTGGTTAATATCAGCCAAACTGAAGACGCAGATGGCAGACCTAATATGTTAATTAAACTGGATAAGAATAAAATTCAAACAGTCGGTAAAGCTGCCATTGGACAGTTCCTAAGAAAGCTTCAGGTATAGTTTACGCTTAATAAATTAGTTTATTAGCATTACATTACATCAAATTACTTGCAAATTTGTTGAGTTTCGTAAAAAAAGAAAGAAGAAACAGTTATTCCGTAGCAACATGTGGTACCTGTTGGCCAGAAAAATCAAGAACCAAGGTGATATCTTAAATTTGAAGGACTTATCAGGGGATAAGATGACGCGACTTTGGTTTTTCCTGGCGTCGGACTACATGCCATGCGTGTGAATCACCGTAGTTTCTTTCGGAAATTACTTTATCTCTGCGAGACGCTTTCCATATATTATTTTTAACCAAAGAACGTAGGATTTCTTCTACAAATCTGACAATGTTGTCCGTGAAATGTGCCTGGTCCTCCGATTTTTAGAATTAAGTCATGCGCACTGTCTGATTGAAAGTATACTCTATTTAGATTTACAAATCAACTGCTGATTTTGATGAAGGCAAAAAGATGTACCATAATTATTCTTCTGTCAGTGAAAAGTTTTTGGATTTGCGCAACATTGTTCTTGGACGAAAACAGCCCAGAAGAATGCTTGTGCAAGCAAACACGACCGTGAAAGGTAACTACCAAATATTTTTCTGAGCTTCAGAATCATTTATTACAGCACAGAAGAATTTATTATAGCACGTAAAGCTTCACAAAATACAATATAAAATAGAAAAAAAAAACTAGATTACAATTACATCGTTCATAGCCACCTATAACACTAAAGGCTAATCAAAGACAGGTGACCATAATCAAAAGTGATATTTTATATATTACAGGAAGCTATAGGAATTACATAAATGACATAGTAATCATGAGAAAAAGAAAAAAAAGAAAAAAAAAATGTTACAATTTATAACGCACAACTTATACCCGCAAAGTTTGTTGCACTTATAAAGAACATTTCCAACACAACTAGATTTTCATTCTAAATAGAAAGGTTCGAGTTTAACCCCTACCGGGCAATGTTACCATTTTGCAACTTAATTTTACTCGTCAGGGGGAGTGGTTCGATTTTCTTTTTTATTTAATTTTTTATACAGAAACAAACCATGAATATATAATGAACAATATATAGCTTTATTGCACTAAAACTGAGAACAAGGTCCATTCATCCAGTCCCAGTAACTCGCCTATGTATCTTAAACACTGAAAACACGAGCACATTACAGCTTGTAAAAATGTTGGATGCTGCGTGGGCAGTATATAAAACAGAGTTTTCTTAGAAAACGTTTCTTTCTCTGAAGAAGGGTCTGCTCGAAACGTCAGAATTGTGCTATATATATATATTCGGCAGTCTACCAACCTTTAAACTTTCTACGCTGTATGTCAGCTTGCCTGGATTACCAAATGTGGGAGTAATACTGGATCAATGCGCATGCACAGGTGCCCTTGGATGTCACGTAATGTTTCTTACAAAAACCTCTTCAAATTTGAACTAAGTTGGCTCTTATCCCGATTCATCCCACAGGCCTACGCCCGTCAGCATGCATATGGCTAAGACCTAGAATTTTGATACCCAACCGAAGTTACATCGTACAAATTTCTATTTGAATAGGAACCCAATTGTTAACTTGTAAGGAATAGAGTGTTTAAGCGGCTCTGCCCGTTACTGAAGAGGAGTAAAAACTATTGCTTCCACTTATTTGTTGAGAATACTGGCCAAAAAAGGCAAAACGCATGTTGTGATTGTAGATTATCTCCCAGAGTGCAATTACCCACTCATTACTATTCTTGGTTTAGCGAAAGTCTCTTAAATAAATTTTCTTTGCAGGAGAAGACGTAATACTCTCAGAGTACACGGCCAGTCCTGGGGGAATGATTACATCATATACCAACAGATATCCTTCCCGTGATCCTGTTCTGGAGAAACTTTGGAAGGAAGATGCCTCATATCATGATTACAAATAAAACATGTGCTTGTAATAGATACCTCGTTAAAAAAGAAACACAAATGCATTAGTACTTTTCTGCTTGTTTTAAATATTCAGTCGGCGTGCGTTTACTGATGCAAGAAAACTATGAACTGAAGACCACAAGTTACCTGCAGTTCAATTGCGCGGCCAAAAGAGCCAATACAACCCCAGAAAATAATTGTCATTGCAAGAGGACTAAAATTCGAAATAGCATTTCAAAACACTTAAAAGGTCTGGTCATTTAAAAAAAAAGTATGAGATGTCGGTGATGGGTTGCTTAGCAAAGGCAGTGGTGGAGCGTTAAGGATGAATCTAATGGAATTCAATTATGCTTTATACAAGAATCCATGAGCTTAAACTTGTTATTTCCCAAGAACGTTTGATACAAAACTTAAACCTACAGTAAGACATACTTTGCAAAGTTAAGCTACGGGTGTAGTTTTCACAATTATAAGAATGTAAATATTTGCAGGAGTTAAAACTTCCCCCATCTGACTCTATGGGGAAGCACAAGTTATTTTGGGATAGGAAGTGGGTATTTTGTGTGTCCAGAATAATTAAAGGCATTCTTCGTCTGGTTGTTATCAAACCATTCGTGTTTACTCAAGATGGCCCACTCTGTTTCCATGGTTGTTCCCATTCGTGTACTAATCTTGATGCACTTCAGTAACGTCGATTTGGCTTCGGCGTAGTTACCACACAGCATGTTGTAGTAAGCTCTCAAGTGAAAGTACCGAGGTTTAAGAACCTCAAACCGTTTGCAGGTTTGTGAAAGATCAGCCAAGGCCTAAAGGTAAGTGCATGAAATGTGATAACTTTGCTCTGCTTAATGAAATCATCTCAGCCTTGTCTACAGTCATTAAACTATCAAGTTCTCAGAATTTCATGGCGTAAAATGCGAAAAACAATGCGAGGAAGAATGTGAAGAATGCAGTATACCTGTAAAATGTTGAACACAATCCTCTATAATAAAAATATAAGGTATATAACGCACCTTGTGACAAGTAGTCCGCAATGTTTTGTCAGAGCGATCATTTTTCAACAGTAAAAGATCATACTCTACTACCTTCACGAATGCTCGGCCTGCCATTACGACGTCAAATGTGGCAGGTTCCATTGCTACAACAGGAAGAAAAAGAAGCGGAATAGATCTTAATATTGGTCGGTTATTTTTTCACATATGTTGACCTACCAAGTAGATGTAAAGCTGATGTTACACGCTGCGGCTTTTAATGGAACTTGTGTCATGAAAAAAATTGCAGCAGTTGCACTTGAAATGGAGAACTTGATTATACTTTTTCGTGCTACTTGCAGTTTTGAGTTACATAACAGGTGTGAAATACTGTTATCTTTCGTCAGTCAACTTACAAATTTTTTTCGCGACACGAGTTGCATAGAATACCGCAGTGTGCAACATTTTAAAATATTCGGGATTTTTTCCCCACAACAAATACCACCACACACCGGTGTCGAGCGAAATAAGTGACCACTGCGAAATCGCTGAGTATGCGTGACGATTCAGAAATTGCACTCACTGAGGCCAGACAAATTCACAAGGTTGCCGGAGAAAGATCAAAAAATCAATAACTGTTACTGAAGCCTGGTTCATCCGAGGTATTTTGAATCTTTGCGACCTCCCTTTAGCTACTATGGCTTTTCAAATGCTAAAGGAAGCAAGCTAAAAGTTTGATACTAGGGTCGATAAATTGTGCGTTTTCCGTTTCCGTATGGCTTAATGTGAACAAGGGGATTATGGATGATATTCAGGAGCAATTAAACAACAATTTTGATTTTCCCGACGATGAAATTTATGTCGAGTCTCATTCGTATATTACAGTTCATCGGAGATAAGGATCTTAATGCTTTCACGCGAAAGTCAACCAGCAGAGTTAATAAAAACCCTAGCCGAAACAAACCCCTTTTGCAAGTCTACTGTAGAACAAGGTACGATGAAGGGTGGAACAATGGTTGTAAAAGTGAAACAAAACTAAACCACTCTGGTCAAAGCACTTTCGAAATGTATGATGCAAATCTGCTGCGAATCGCGCTGAGCATCTTGAACGCGGCACACAAGCAGAAAAGTCACTTATTTCGCAGGTCATAAATTTCGCGTTTCCCCCTCATATTCACCTTAATCTTCGCGCATTTCTCCCCTACAGGCTTGGGAATTGACACGGGATATAGACAGTAATTTATAGGATGAATTCATCAGATCAGCGATCTTTTCAAGATGTTTGATTTTGATATTTACCCCATCGACCGTTAGACTTTCTCCCTCTAATAAGTAAAATCATATGGCGTTAGCCAGAGTAAAATAACAAAAGGTCGACTGTGGTCGACTTAGCGGTGAAACCAGCCAGTGGGACAGCTAAAGAGCCGCTAGTCCATGCAGCACAGTTACGACGACAGCTACAGGATATAGATTGAGAACAATGTATTGCTTTACCTTTCACAGAAGGGAAAATTTCCTCCGCTTTTTTCCAGTTTTCACAACGAGCATACCTAATGTAGAAAAAAATACGTGACTGAGAAAGTTATGAAACATCTGGCAGGGACAGTTTGTCAGACTGAGAAGAGTAATTACCAGAGCACGAGGGAGGCATTTAGATAATATCTGACAATGAAATCCCAAATTAGACACGGATCGATTGTTGCCTTTGCAGTAAACTGGAGACAATCATTGAGATTTTCTAGCTTGTGTCCTGAAAATAAGCAGAGGATTTAAAAGCGAATAAGTAATACCTAATAGCTAGATTTACTGGTGATAAAGTACAGACTTTATCTTGTAACTTGGGCTTAATATCCTGACATACGTACTTATGAAATCCAAATTAAACAGGATTTATAATTCCACATATTTGCTACTTGCTAAAGCTTATATACTACAAAACTATAAACTATAAGAAAATTGGAAATGTCATACAGAATTCAAATACTTAATTTCGAAAGGGTAAAGTTATGTCATAAACTTAGATATTAAACATATAAATGAGAAGTTGGTTCTTTAACCGGTTTCAAGAATCAAGTCCAAGCAGTTACAGTAGTACATGGCACGGCCGTGTGCATCATCTTTCTCACGGGCGGCGTAGTTTAATTCTTTCAAAACATCACAACATACATCAATTCTAAGAAAAAGAAATATGAAAAAGATACTACCAAAGAACAAAGAAAGTTCGAAGTAATGCTAATTATCCGCCATTTCCTAGAACTTACTTTGACATCAAAAGTAAAGATTGTGCCAACGACGGAATACCGTTCACTTTTAACAAGTGGTCGTTCAGTTTATTAGCAAGAGACAAACTTTTAAAGCCTACAAACAAAGCATTGGTTAAATAAGTCAACTTAATCTAACATCCGACGACCAACGAACGTTCGTCAAGCTCATGACCTCACAAAGACGATTTCTGACTCCCGCCCAAGAATCGAACCCGCAACGTGCTATCAAGACTCAGTTTATCAGCCTTGACTGTAAACGGTTTACCCTCTTAAAATAAAGTCTCATTTATTCATTTCAATCACTCAGATGTTGAGGTAAGTTGCAGGTTTGTCATATGTGTAACCTAAGCGAAAGCCACGATATGATAATGACGGAAACATTATGACAATGTTAACAACCTAACGTTTTAACACGTAAGCAATAAAAACGCGGGAGCCATGTCTTACGGTTTGTTTACTTTGGATGGTTTAATAGCGTTTTGACGAGCAAAAAATTCCTATACATTTCTAAAAGCATCATTCACACACAAACATGAAACATTGGGCTGATGTGTTGCCGTGATGCGTTCAGCGAAACCCGTGGCATAATCACACTGGGCCATTTTTTGCCCATTAATGGTCAGACAACCGTGCTCAGTAGGCTCCAAAAACTGCTGGGGTCTTGGCAGTCATTCCATCAACTCCAACCAGCAATCACAGGAATCGAAAACTTACCGAAAACAGAAAACAGTCGAAAAGTTATTTTTTACAATTCGGAGCAGAGTCATAACAAGGGTGAATGTTAGTTGTCAATCATAACTCCGGCTGTCATTCTCATCTTAACCATAAGTCCAATACTTGTCCTAAAACGGGTTATTTCTATGGCGTGCGTACGGGCATGGACTTATAACCTCTATGTACTCGGTCAAAGAGTGTCCTCCGCATCTCGACCTCGGCTGAATGTATGCAGCAACCTCCAAATAATTTCAGACCTGTCAATAATCTGGAGTGGCACATGGTGCGAAAGAAGGGCTGCATGAAGAAAAAAACAATAACGACAATAACAAACTAGCATCAGTAGCAACAACAGTGCAGTACTAAAAAGCCACAATGCTAAAACAAATATTTACATACCTGCATCAACAGCTCTGCTAACTTGCCCTCTGCTTAGCCGAAATGTGCTTACTACTGCATAAAAATTTGACACTGTGATCAAGTCATCCGGAGTTACGTATCGAGCTTCTTGTTTACATCTGTTTTATGAATTGAAATAAGAATTATAATGGCAAAGGGATACTAAAATGCTAAAGACCATGCATGTTCATGAGTATTTTGACAAATAAAAATAATTTGGCTGAAGGTTTGTCAGAATTTTAGCAAATGTAAATACGTTGAATACCAAAATTTGATAATTGGGACACTTCAGCAAAAAATATAAAAACACGTTGGAAGGATGAAGTTAAGTTCAAAGACACCTTACCTTTCAATAGCCATGGTTTCAATCCTTGCTGCATACTTTCCCCAAGACATAAGTCCACAACATTCGATTACAGATGTATATGCTGTCAATAACTGAAAGAAGAAGTTTCGTGAAGCTGAAGTAGAAGAAATAAGGGTTCGAGTTGCACTGATACAGAGAAGGGAAGACAGAATGCTGTTATAACGAGAAGATTGAAAGTTCAATTTCCAGCGAGGACAAAGAGCGGCATAGAAAATGACATACCTCGTGAAAATTGTCCCCAATTCTTTCTGCAGTGTTTAATTCTTGCAAAGCAGCCATGAAAGATTCTTTATGCATTCCTTCATGGTGATACACGTGAGAAATGTGAAAGAAACAACGAGCTCTTTCCACAAGACCAGCGTCGTAATCACTAGAATAATGAGCAGTGCGGTGAGAATCGTTTAAATCATATCGAATGTGATAAATCCTACCCAAGAGTTTTAGATACAATTTCCAAACGCAGAGAAGGGTGTTTACAAAACTTTTTTAAGTCTTTCTAGTGCAAGATATGGACTATCAAACGAATCCATATTTTTCGATTCAAAGTTGTCGAAACTTGATGCGAAGTAAGATGACATTTCTGAACCACGGTCTCGATTCTGATTTCCTGTCTGTTTTGATCACGAACCGCTGATGAGTTTCAGATTACAGTATCAACGACGCCAACAATTATTAGTCCAACACGGTGGTTCTGATGGCTAGAGAAAGCTGACTCCATTAATTTTGTACTCAGCTATGATTTAGTGAATTTCGCTAACTTACTTTACACTTTGCAGGAACCTTGCTGGGCACATTTGGCGAAATCGTTGCCGAACGAATTCCCTGTATATGTTCAAGGACACCTGAACTGCCGTGACGGGCTGAGACACACCCAGTTCTTTGAGTGCTGCGTAGAGATGGACCAACGCAGCATCTAGACGATTCATTCCAAGCATCGCCTGTAGTTTACAAGCAGAAAAGTGTTTTCGATTTTAATAAAGCATGTACGAAGACTGATGAGATTATGAGACTGTGGGTGGGTTCTGCTGGACTTAAGCACCTGTTTCTTGGTCTGGAATATGCAATATACCCAATCTATGCGACGTTACATCACCAGAAGAAACAAGGTTTAAAGGAGAAGGTTAGGCTATGTGAGAGCGAAGTCCAAGTACGAAAAGTGCTGTTTACGGTGAAAAAAAAAAGTTACTGGCAAACAATTCATTGTACTTTGATTCATAGTTTTAGACGACTGTCAGCAAGGGTTGGTATCATTTCTCACGGAAAAAGGAAAAAAGTTTTTTTAATGGTAAATACGTTAACAGTTACACACAACATTCCCAACACTCAGTATACTCTAGATCATGCTTCAAATAAGACAAAAGAAACTTAGTTTGAGAAACCTGACGTATACTTTAAAAGACACAAGGGACGACAGCCAGTGTTATACTGAAGTAAACAGGTTGTGCCTGCTGCCTGTCTACCGTCCTTATTATATTGTTCACCTACCTGCCCGATGAGGCTTTCCACGCGCGCCTTTTCCTCGCTGTTTGCAACAAAGTTTTGTCCTTTCTCCTGAAGCATAGCCTGTACTTCATGTAGATAAGATAAAGCTTGCATGTTATTGCAAGCAGCCAGCGCTGCAGCCCCAGATTCTGTTAGGTATCTGAACGGAAAACCAACCATGCAAGGTTAGCACGACAGAAGTTCACAATGTTCCTCAGTCGTTATCATTCCATCATTAAAATCTGATCTTGACTGGAGTACGCGTTAACATGATTAGGAGTAGAGGAAAGTGTCGATACCAATTAAAAATAAGAAAAAAATTGCCTAATTTTTAAAAGAAGATCTTTAAGGGGAGAATTATGATTTTTTTTGAGTTTTAAAAAAAATTCGCATTACTTCATAAATTTTTTATCTGGATGGTCCATACGTAAAGAAAAATATTTTAAAAAATTTGTAGTAACCGTGCTCTTTTACAAGTTAAATTAGGTCGAATGGTAGTTAGAAGCCATTTCAAAACGTCACTAGTGCCACAACAACCGTAGGAAACTAAACTAAGTGATAGTTAGACACTTATCACGAATCTCGCAATATGCAAAATTTTACCGCACCTTTCTGCGCAAATGGGCGAGGTTCTCATAAGATTTTTGATAGAATTATTACTTCTATTAAAAATCCCGCGAGAACTTCGCGCATTCGCGTAGGACGTTGCAGTAAAGTCTTGCATCTTGCGGGATTCGCAACAGATGTATTCTCTCATCCTCAGATCCCGTCACTTTTCTAAGAACAGCCAACACGAAAAGTTGTGCGGCTCTGGAGACACAGACACCAGGAAAAAATGTGATTGGCTAATAATATACAGGCGGAAGGAAACATTACAGATGACGAATAAACACCTCGTAATTTAAATATTTTTGATCATGTCTAAACGCGCAAATGATCAAGATATACACTCACCCTCTGCCTAACAAAAGTCGAATGTCCGAATATTTAGGACAACCGGTGGTCTGGGAACAAGAATGATTAGTAGTATATTTGTTTGCAGTATGAAACAGTATAAAACAGTTATTCGCGTTTTTGAGGGTTGAACTTATACTCTTTCATTCTTCAAGAGGCTGCATCTAACCACCTTGATACAAAGTAACCTTGCATCAAAATGTATGAAACAAAGTACGTTTTTCAAATTAGGAATGTTTCTAATTTTAATATAAAACATTACCGGAAAGTTTTCAATTTGTTTCCTGCTGCTTTCCAGTGAGTAACTAACTGTGGGAAAACTGAGGCAAGAACCTCAGCACATTGGCATTTTGACATGTCAACTCCAGTTAGACCTGCAATCACTCCACTAGTATCAACCAAAGATCCTTCTTCAGGGACTGTACGAAATTAAAAAAATAACGAGTGGTTACAGATGCCTGCAAATGGAGAACACCTGAGTTTTTCTGTGTGTAAGTTAGGTAATATACCTGCTACAGTTTTTTACAGTTGGACTTTTAACTCGGTTCGGAACACTTATTTCTTACTACCCGATATCTTTCAAAGTTGTCCATATATAATAGAATGAAAGGCTATTTACCCTAAGGCCTTCGTAACTGGCATACTATTTTAATAATTATAAACACAAAGTTTTGATCTGTTAATTTATTCGCGACATGTTTCGTAAGTTGCATACCCCAAAGAATGCCGCAAATAATGTTTTAGATCAAAACTGTTGTGTTTATAATCAAGATATTTACCTGAGCTTTAGAAGTACATATTGTACTCCAGTGAATTGATTTTTAATAACGAAAGTTAGTTAATTGCTTGCCAATAATTTTTGAAAACAAAAGAACGCAATCATACCTCGGCCTTGCAGTTTCCATAACGTTTTTAACGGTTTTAAAATTCTGGCAAGATGATCGTATTTTCTTACAAAAAATAAACGAAAATGAGTCACACCTGACGAAATGTTTTCACCAGATTTCCCTCGTTGTCGGTTAAAAAAACTAAATAGTCGTGGGTCAAAATGTTCATAGGAAACACCATCTTTATCTTGATTATCAACGACTGCAGAAGAGACCAACACCGGACCTATGCCTCCTGAAAGAATATAATACATTCAAAAGTTAGACGATAGGATTACAACGCTATAATAGCTGGGCCCCGAGCAAGAACAAAACGAAAAAATATCTCTATTTAGAGGATATGACGGCCCCAAGTTAATCTAATGTTCAGCCCGTCTGAATCAGACATTAAGGATATCAGGATGATAACTCATCAAAAAAAACCCTAAATAACCAACTCTATTCTCACTAGAAACTAACTACAATGCCTTTCATAGTTGAAAATAGAGGACAAAGAACGGGACAATTACATCACAAGCAAGATGTAGCTCAGGAATCACGTATACAGGGTGACGCCACCAAACAGTTGCGCACGTTATTTTTTAAAAGGGAGAGCATAATGGACGTAGTTATAGATATCATAGCCTGGTTCTTATTTTATATAGTGCGAGAATTCTACGGAATTTTGTGCATCTAAAGTGATTGAATTACAACATTTCAAATTGTATGTGGACATTTCTTCGGACGCCCTGAATAATCTAGAGAGCATTAAGCAATACCAGGGAATTTTACCAGGCCCTGGTATAAAGAAAATCCGTTTGTGTAAATTAAGTACCACAATAAACATTGTTCATTATCGATGCATAAGCAATAGAAACAATGGCTTTTAGCCCATCAGATTTAAACTTCTTTCGAGATTGATACCTTGATGACGTGAAGAATTTCTTTGATCACGTGGAATTCTTGAATGTTCGCCCATTAAACTACCATCCATCATCATGACATCATCTCTTATCGTCACAGTTCTTGGCGCAGTTTTTACCGAGTCAGAGGCGGCAATGCGGTCAGTGACACGGTTACTAAATGCTCCTTGTTCGTGAACTTTTTCACGTATCAAACGACTTGATCGGCGTTTCTCGGAGTCGGAACTAAAATGAATGGAACTGCGACCAGAGCCTGTTGAAAACGAGAATAAGTCAGTGAATGATTTTAAACGTAGAACAAATTATCGCACTGTCTAACGTCACAAACCAGATCTGGTGTGATTATCGGAAGTATTCTGATTTTGAAGAGATGGAATTAGCAAGGAAACCGGTCAGTAAGATTTTGTCTTACTCATGGTGGTTCTTCTTGGTCCAACACCATCTTGTTGCTCTGTTTTCATTGCATCAGGTAAAAACGCGCCACCCCCACAAGCCCGACATTTGTGAGCCTGAGACTCAAGATGTATGGCTGTTCTTTGGTGAAGTCCTTCACGTTGCTTCTTTAACCACAATCCATACGTCGTTTCCTGGACACAGTTGTTGGAAAACTTCAAGTACAAACACGGCTTCTTCAGTTTGTTCTTAGTCAGGAACTTGGTTAAATTGACCACCTTGATTCCTTCGCTAGCGTAGCAACCACATGGTACCATGTCAGAAACAGACGAAGCAACATGGTGATGGTGGTGGTGGTGATGATGTTGAGAATGAGCATGAGTGGTATCAATAAACCCATGGTGGTTGTGAGCATGTTGATGGTGATGCGCCAAAGTAGCACACTCCAAGATACGTTCCTTAAGCAGATGGTACAGAGCAATGTTTACTTGCGAAGCCGCAGATCTTGGTACAATGGCAGAGACTAAGTCACTGGGAAAACTGTCGCCCAAGATTGAAGAACACTTTAAGACAACTTTCTCAAGGGGAGGCATACGATCAAATCTTGCCAACACCATTTCACGCAATGACTCAGGGACAGGTATCCTCGTAAGGTCCACTCCGGGAGACACAATACACATGTTGTCTGTACCCTGAACTATGGCAGACGAATTAGCGTAAACGAAATACTCCGGTGGCATGAAGTATCTCGGTATTGGAGTAAGTATTGCAGAAGTACATTTCTTGTCACGATAATCCGCTGACCATTCACCATGTATATTCTTCAACTTGGCATTTCCTTGAGTTTGTTCTTCGTCTTGCGTTGCATCGCTCCCGATCAAGATATCCTCGTCTAAGTCTTCATCAAACGATTTAACATGAGTGGAGGACACGTTACTGAGTCTCTGTAGTCTCTGGCCTTCCTCCTTCTCAGTCTCCTCAGAGGACACGCTACCTCGCCTTAATGTCAATGTTTTAACAAAACTCATGCTCTTCCGTCTTATGGCAGACAGAGGTTTGTTGGACGATGATGAACGAGACACAGTAGAAAGTGGGCGCGATGCGTGTTCTTTAGGTTCATTTAGGAATATTTTGGTAGTGCTTTGGGGAGGAACAGAAGGCGTACATGGTCGTGAGGTTGCTAAGGGAATGTTTTCGTGAAGGTTACTGGTATCTGGAGACAGAGTTAACTCACTCTCGTCTTGAATAACAATTTCTTTACTAGAAACCACTCGAATGTAATTTGAACATAACATATCTTTCACAAGTTGTTCACACCAGCTGGCCACGCCATGACTCTTCTCTCGTATGATTTTCTCGAGGTCTCGCGGTATACAAGTGACATCTAGAAACTGACACGCCATATCGATCATTAAATCAGCATGCAATCCACCTAAAATCGAGAAATATGCAGTCCACCTTCAGAAGTTCTCTTATACTTCTCCTTTTATGTAATGCTTTAAAAAATACGTCCAACTTTTAGAAATTTTTATAATGTAAAACTAAGAAACGAAAAATTGGAATGCACATAATGCATTTCGGCTTATCACTTATTACCATGTTTCCATGACAACATCTTAACGGGGACCTGAGGAGTGTATGGTCTTCATTACCATACACATGCAAAGTTTCCAGAGTTTCTACCATTTATTTTCAGTTGTATGAGTGGGGAATATGACGACACACGGTATCTAATGTGCATGTTTATACAAATGCGGCACCATTAGCTAAATAATACCATGATCACCTCGGTTTCTATTGTTCTAAATTCACTAATTTCCCTCTTGTCATGCTATTACTTATAATAATGCTGTAACAACGTTGTGATCATGGCTACATAATATGGTTAACTACACTTTTTATGAAGAGCCGTAAGAAGTCTGGTAACAACCGCGAACAAGGGAATTAGTTACTACACAAGTTGTTTGTTTTGAGATGATTTGTGTAATTTTTTTCACTGCTCTGTTGTTGATTTTTGGCACGTCTCCACAACTGTCCAACGAGGTATTCGGTACCAATGATTGAATAGTATTGAATGACAAGAACGACAAGAACCTTTTTGCTTCTTTCCTATCTTTCTCATTCTGCTTCTTTCATAGATCACTCTCCCAATCCTTCTTCCATTTTTACACGTCTACCTTCTCTCCTCCTGCTTACCTCCTACCCCATACCAAACCACTACTCACACGATACTTTCCATACTAGTGACACTCGGTAAAATCGCAATAAATTTCTCACTATGTTAGTCTTTCATATGTACCTAATGTGATCTTTAGTGTTTTACTATCTCCTACAAGTCGCTTGGCTGAATCTGGTAACGTTACTGTGTTCAGCGGTTTCATCGTCATTACAAGAACTGCGTGGGAATCTCGGACCAAGCCTTCGAGAAAGTTCCAGGACTGGCAATCAATAAAATGAGCATTTTCGACAGCAAAAACACAAGGTTCTTTTATCACGACCTGTACAATGAGTGAAGAATAATTACAATACAAGATGCAGTGACACGTTTACCTGTAAGTGACCATGATAAAGATCCTCGCATTATTTCAAACGACAGGCTCACCTGATGTACGATTTCAAAAAGCAACAAATGTTGATGTTCGGAGACGGTGTTGTCATCCATGTGAATCAATTTAGCATGGCCTGGAATCTGGAAACGGGATTTAACGTCAACATTTAACAAAAAGAAGGA
Source organism: Nanipora kamurai (assembly GCA_036872915.1). Lineage (NCBI taxonomy): Eukaryota > Metazoa > Cnidaria > Anthozoa > Scleralcyonacea > Helioporidae > Nanipora > Nanipora kamurai. Next base: position 131,563 of record JBAHVQ010000033.1, read on the forward strand.
AAAGCGCTAAGCATCCCATTGATGGGGATGTGTGGGTTGTAGTTTGGCCCTGTAATTAGGTGTAGCTTCGATAAATTTTACAATAATATTCACAATCTTAGATCAACGTGTTAAACACTATTATTTATAATAGGTGCCTGAGTCTTTCTATCCCATCCGTTCCTCGACCAGTAAACACGACTATTGACAACATTGAAAATATAGGAATTTCTCGGCAGACTACGCCATTGAATCAACTATTTTCTGAACCAGACAGACTGCATTTTAAACTGTCTATGAAACCAAAAAATCTACCTTCCATATTCGATTTCCTTAAGAGGTAAGCAAGGAATAATGGGGAATTCCATTGAATTTCTTTTTTCTTGTCGTTTGCCTATGGCTTGATCGAAGCATGAGAAGTTTTTGGTTGATGACGTCACTAGTTGAACAGGCCAGACAAACGAAATGTTAAATTTTGGATATCTGTGCTGGTATTGCTTGGAAGACAAAGAGACCCGGAAGCATTGTTAGCATTTAGGTATTTGACTGGATGCTCCTATTTGTATTATTACCAAGCCAGCAAACGAAACACCAAGCTACTGTAAGCTGTAAGTGAATACCAGTTATATTTTCAAGTGTGAAGGATAACTCTGAAAAATTACTGTTTCTCGTTTTAAGAATCTTTGGCCAAACTCATAGACAGCAAGAGGTCAGCAGCTGTCGTTTAGAGATTGCAAAAAAAATTCTTTTGTGAGATCAGAGAAAAGAGGTCCGGAACCAAGTGTATTGTTAAATCCGATCTTCAAAAAGAAATTTTATATTTAAGCCCAACTTTTAACCTGTTATTTTTGCCGGCTGTAAACCGATATTTGCCTACTCGCGGACGCCTGGGAATGATGTACTACCCCTCTACACTCCCTTGGGCGCCTTGGTCTCAGTACTAGCGTTTAGACCATTTGAGCGTACAACAGCCAAACTGAATTAACTTTTCAAGCAAGTGAATAATGAACAGTCATTTGTATAGTTTAATACGAATATTTCCGTATCGTAAAGTGCAATATTGATTACTATGAAGCCATATGTGTCCACTTGAATAACTTCTCACGGCTTTCCTTGGTCAATGATTTGTCGAAAACGTACAAGTGTGCTTACATGTGTTCCCAGCAAGTCATTCAATAAACATAGTTCTGCCTTCAGATCCTCATCCTTGACATAAGCTTGGATCTTCTTTTCTCGTTCACTCACTGAACTACAACCTTCCAATTCCAGTAAAGTTGTTATCAAGTTTTGTACCACGTAGAATGGAGTTTGAGCGTGGGACATGTCTGCTTCGACAAAATCCATCCTGCAAGTGCAAATGAGAACGAACTCGTTCAAATGCCGAAACACTGTTAATTTTGAGTTTCATAAAATCGAGAAAACATTTACAATTATCTTACACCACAACTGTCAAGTTAAGCGGTTTCTGACCAAACCGGGATTTAAAGTTGCACATTCGGGTTTATAGACCGTTGCTCCACCAATCAAGTAAAACAGTTATGATCATACTTTGGACTGCAAAGGTAGAGAACATCTTTCAGATTGCCATGTTACAGAGTGTTTGCTTGAATTAACGCAACTACCTTTCACCACAAAAACCAATCTAACTTCAGTGAGATTTTCCCTCATGATCCTTTGGACTACTATTAATACTAGAACAACATTTTACCTGCTAAGCTGTACGGCTGTAGTGATTTCGGCCGTGAGTTGATGTAAATTTCTAGATATGGAATTATATATAAATAGTAAACGTGAATATTTGTCGTTTAAAAAATGTAGATACCTGAATTCTTCATTCTCCGCGATGTCCATAAATTCTTCCAACATACGCGTCTTACCAATTCCGGCTTCACCAGCAATTAACACAAACGTCCCTTGATCATCCAAATGACTATCTTCTGGCTTGATATCCCTCAAAATGCTACGGAATAATTCCTGCTCCTTTTCTCTCCCTTATAATTTCAGTAAAATAAAGCAAAAACAAAATCAGCATACTTAAGGCGTAGAACGTTAGGTAGTTCTAGATAATCATAATTTTGAAAACATTTTGGTAATCAAACGCGGCAAAATGATTTACCATACCTAAAATGGGGTAATCGACTTCATCATCTTCCTCTAGGATTCGGCTGCAGGAAAGGGAAGAATACAGTGCATTTTTGCGGCTTTTACTTTTTCAAACAAACTAAAATTCTTACAGTTCTCTGTTAATAATGATTTCGGGCGCATTTTTTGGGGCAGTTCCGAAATATGAGCAAACGAACTTAACTAGTATTGGCTGACTTGGGAACCTGCTTCATTTAAAGTATTGACTAAACTGTGTTTCACCAGCTGTTCGTTGGAGTTTCAAGATGTTCTGAAGGAAAAAATTCGCAGGCTAATTTAAAATTTTGGTAAAATTTTGCAAACAGGAATAGGAATAGGAAGAGTCAGTCCATAAAATGTGCACCCTCAGTGTTCAAAATATGATGAATCAACAAAAAATAGTGAATTTCCTGTTGAAGCATTAACTTATTATGTACAATAATCTTACTCGTGGTCTTTAGTGTATTCTCGTATGACTCCTGGGTCGGCAATTCCTTTCAGCGGTTTAGAGGGCAGTGGGTTAAAATCTTGTTTATTCAGCTTGGATAGGGAGGCCTTGTACGTCTCTTCGTCACAACTTACAATGTTTGGATAGTTCATCATGAGACGGGCGGCCATGTTTACTTTACTACCGATTACTGAAGTGTAAGTAAGAACATGCAGGATTACACAGAAAGTAAAACTGCAGGGAAAGGAGGATAAGAAGGGAAACGAGAAGGATAAGAAGGGAAACGAGGAGGATAAGAAGGGAAACGAGGAGGATAAGAAAGGAAACAAGCAGGACGAGTAGACCAATTAGGAGAAGGAGAAGAGTGGAAAGACAGAGGAAGAAAAAGTCATGGAAAAGGGGAGGAAAGAGCATTAGGAAAACTAGTAGGAGAAGGGGTTGAAGAAAAAGGGAAGGAGGAGGAGATAAACAAGGTAAAGAGGTGAAGGAAAATGAATGCGGAAGGAGTAGGAGATGGAATGGAAGAAAAGGAAGAAGAAGAAGGCAAATAAGGAGAATTACAAAGTACAAGAAGAGAATGAGCAGGAGGTAGAAGAGAAGATGGACGAGGAAGAGAAGAAGGAAGAGATGGAGGAGAAGGAGTAAGAGAATAGCAACTGCAGTAAAAACATTGTGGGAAGATAACAAACGATAACTAAAATGACAATCCTCTCGTCATCCATATTGGAGACTCTCACCTGTGTATTCATGTCTGTCCAAGTGACCAACAACACCACAAAAGGCTCGACCAGTTGTTATACCAATTGATTCGTTACTGAAATGGGAAATATTAGCCAAATCTTAAATCATGTATATCGGCGAGATTTAGCTCTTAAAACATCCTTACGTTATTTCCAAGATAGTGTGTAGAGTTTTTAGGATTCTATAGCCAGCAATAACAGCACGTGCTGGATCATCGTCATGTTTGTCACCTGGTAAACCAAAAATTACGACGAAGGTACATCCCTAAAGGAAAAGCAATAATTTGGAGACTTGAATAAAGTGGGTTTGAATATCTCTCCTATTTTACTAAGTCATTTCCCTAACCATCTAACCTAAAATGTTTTCAAGTTTTTGACAACTAGAGCGGGACAGAGTAACTGAAAGTTAATCGAAAAGCGTTTTAACCCAGATTTGTTGCCACAGGTTTTGGATGTAGGAGCCAAACTCAAGAAAAGGGACATATTTATTAGTTGACGAATAATTACAAATGCAAGACCGCAGAAACGACCCCATGAAGGAGATGTTTCTCACCTTATCGAAGGAGAAAACTTTGTTTAAGTTACCTACCAAAAATTGGAGGAAAATAGTCATCACTTTCAGTACAATTTCGCCTAACCCAAAGTTAATGTAATATTTGACTGACTACCTTTAAGTCGCCTGACCATTTCATAAATAACTTCATATGCCTTCTGAACCGCTTGAGCGGACTCAAAGACGTTTTTCGGCAAAGCCATGTTGATAAACAATACAGAGACCTGGCGCATCTCTGACAGCCATTCTAAGTCCTGATGGTGGTCAATCTGTAAACGACATGATCACCTTGTGGTAATTATCATGTCATAACCATGTTCATGAAAATAACGATGATAATAAGGGTAATGATGATGATAATGATGATTATGATAATGATATGATGATGATAATGATGATAATGACGATGATTATGATAATATGATGATAATGATGACGATGATTATGATGATATGATGATAAAGACAAAGATAATTGTGGTGGTGATGATGATGTTGATGACAATGATGATGATCATGATCATGATCACGATGAAGATGGTGGCGATGTTGTCGATAATGACGATGGGGATGATGTTGGTACTGCTCGAGTCCCGTCTGGAGCTCAGAGTTTTTCTGAGTCCACGGCGTTCCGCACTTTGATCAATAAAAATTTCCTAAGACTTAACAGTACCAAACTGCAAACTCAAAATACAGATCTTGGTAGTGATGATGCTGGTGACAGCAATCACGAAAGCTATACGAAAACGCTATTTGCCAACAAAAACTACGAACTTTTTGTAGTCTTGAGAGGTAAAGAACATGGAACAAAAAATAACGAGCATTATACCTTATACAACACTGGTTTGGGGACGTATGCTCTTAAGTCATCTACTTCTTGGTCGCTTAATTGACTGTACATCAAAAGTCTAGCATCTGATAAAGTAAATTAACGACGTAATGTTTTGACTTCAGTTTTCACAGAATGGTTATCTATGCAATACCAAGTTGTTGTACACCTGCAGAAACAATGCACTAATTTATCTCAGTTTCCACTTAAAACTCAATTTTGTGTTACAGGACCTAGTCAACCAACTTACTTATCCCATGTGTATTTGTCAGAACGTTTCATATTTTCAAAGCTTTGGTTTCATAGAAGTGACACAAAAACCCTCGGTTCAGCCTGGCAAACTAAGAAATAGGCTCCTTCAACAATATTCTGTGATGCGTTAAAGAAAACGACCTTGTTTACCTGGATCATAGTTCATCAATCCTGCAATTCCTGACGAGACATTAACTTTGTCTGCAATGAATTCCTTGCGGCCTTTACGGACGTTACGGAATATCTTTGGAGTTTTCCAGTAAGGAAAGTATTTTTCAAAGAAATCTCCTAAATGTGGCCCCAGTGCTCGCTTAGCCATTGATGGAGTAGTCATGCGCATAGAATGTGCTGTCAATAGACCAGTCATCGATGCCACAAAAATCGAAATATTGGTGAGATCAGCAGATGCAATTACTTCTTGTTGTTTGACACCTAAAACCTGAAACACTGAGTACGTCAAAGGATTTTTGCCTGGAAAGAAAGTATTCTTGAAGAAAAAGATACCAGTTTGCAAAAAAATTATGATCTTGGAATGTACAAAGCAGGACAACAGTTTCATGGTCATTTAATCAACACTGAAGAAGACCTACAATCTTTTAGCATTCAGTCGTATCATACATTAACTAAGCTACTAGGCGGTCCAATTACTGACTTCCAGTCTTATAATCATTAGTTTGTAATCGAATCTAGTGATGGTCTAAGCCAAAAGGGGCACCTTCCTCCTTACTCTTGGTACCAAAATACAACATTTCGTCAACTAAGTTACCAAGAAATTCGGTGCAAAATCTTTGGCTGCATTGCGCGCTATCTAGCAATATGTTATAAAATTTTACTATATGGCCATCTATAACCTTTTAAACTCAATTTAGTTCCTCGATGTTTTGACGAGTAATCGTTGCTGACTGCCTTATGTCCAAAACTCAACTACGTAAGAATCAGTTGGTACGGAAACCATACCAATAAACCTTCAGTCCAATTCACATTGTCCATACAAACGGTGCTACGTTATACAGATGATACATCCCATAGTTACCTCGCAGTGATAAACTATTACCTTATAGTGATGGCCATCTTCAACCAATTCATGTAGAAACAATCCCTGTTCACAATTGTTCCAGGCCAGCTGGGATAAGATAACTGACCCAGGCTCCGCCCATGTTTCAGCAGCATTCGCGTCATCAATAGCTGGTCCAGACATGTCAAACTGTTTATTATCTTCCACTCCCAGAAAGGTAATGTAAACAACACCGACAGCAACAGCAGTCTTAACGCGAAGCAAGACTCCGACTTCAGTCATGTAGTTATCACATTCTTCTTGAATCGCTAAACTACACATCGTTGCACTATTTACAAGAGGAGTAATATTTGCCGAACTGTCTTCGGTTTTCCATATTGCAAACAAAGCATCACCTTGAGGAAATAAAAACTATTGATGGATATATTTCTTCGCATTCAAATGCTTTCGTAAAGGTTCTACAGAGTACAGGCAGTCTTATACGTACCGGCAAACTTTAATACATCACCTCCATTTCTTAAAATACCTGATTAAAAAGACGAAAAACAAATCCAATTTTTCAGAGTACGCAATCTGTTGGGAAAATGGCAATTTTTTCGTACTCACTAAAATGTTGTTAAAAGGCCTCACCTTCAACTATCTTTCCCAAGTATGCATTTAGAGTTGAGCTAAGTTGATCGGTGCCACATGTCGTGCTCTCGCTGTCAGACAGATTATTGTACTTTTCACACAGCGAAGTAAATCCTGCAGGCAAAAACTTGAAATAAATAGCAATCTCTACTTATCTTAATCCATTGCCAGTCGACAATTTGAAAAAATATAAGACAAAACATAATCCGAAAATAAACATCTTGTGAGTAACTCA
>JBAHVQ010000033.1:139205-162622 GCA_036872915.1 Nanipora kamurai
AAGAGAATGTGAAGCGACGGAGTGAGAGCTTAATTAAGGAAACAGAGTTAGTTCTTTGGTGGCTTTTAAACCAACATATACTCAGTGTAATTAGTTGATCTGATGAAGCCTTTGCAATAAAGTCGAAATATTATCGCTACACTTGTGTCTTGTTTTTGAGCTCATATCTTGAGTTACTCACAGGATGTTTATTTTCTGATTATGTTTTGTCTTATATCTCTACTTATCTTACCCGCCGTAAATTACAACACTGATGAATAATTCACGAGGTGCAATTATAGAATTACTATATTGTATAAATATATATTGTATTGGTAACATTTATAACGCATGCAATAAAATTCTTGTGAATTTCAAACTTTCGTTCAACTGTGTGTTCACGACAGTCGAATTTCTTAACATTTTTATACATTTCCGTTACAACTAATTTACGACATTTGCGACTGTGTTATGTCGTTTATAGAAGCTCTCGTCATCGGTTGGTGGTTTTACAATACTGATATAAACTGTACCCATAGCACAGCAGCCCCATTCTATCGCAGTATAACTTTTCCAGATGAACGAGTAACTTTATTAAACCGTTATTTTTTAATCTTTGCTCGTGTGTTGTCGTGACAGTTGCCTCTCGCCTCAAAAATATTGACTTTTTCACTTACCAGATATATCAGCAAAAAGACAGACTCCGGTAAACTGTTCAACGTAGGGAACTTGTTTTTTGTGGTCACATTTAATAAGAACATCAGGAACATGAGTTAATAATTGTTGTATAGCTGTTGTATCACGGGCAACCTCGACTTTTTCTTCAACATCTAATTCATTTTCTTCGAATTCTGTGTCTATAAATGAAAGGAAAGGAAGGAAAGGAAAAGAAAGGAATAGAAAACGAAAGGAAAGAAAAGAATAGAAAAGAGAAAGGAAGCACGGCAATATAAACGCCAAGAAAAGTGAACAGATAAGATGGAGGAAAACAAGAGATATGAAAAAAAAAGACAAGACAAGAAAGGAAAAGAAGAGTTATTTCGACTTGAGACCAAGACTTTATCATAACTCTGTTTAGACGAATGTTTTATTTTCAATTAAAAAACTATTCTTGACAACTATTTCCAGCTCGCCATACTTCGAACAACCGAGGAGCTTGTGCAGAGCAATTCTATTATGACGACCAGTTTGAATTTACGTAACCCTAGACTCCAACTGGCGAAAGTCTACCAACTCCTAAACTCCAAGCGGTGAGCTACTGAAGTCATTCACTGACTTTCGCATCAAAACTTGGTAAAAAAGATACCAATATGTTTGGAGTCTCCAATTGAGGAACATTCTTAGTATTAGTTTTAAATTTGAATGGTACTTCAACCGCGAAAATCTGGAACTAGAAATTATCTTCGACTCTGTTGCTAGGGTAAATTTCCTATAGCGGGGTCGAGTAAAGAACAATGATAAAATAAACGTGTTCTTGTGAATTAATGTTATCAACGGAAAAACCCCCAGAAAGTACGGATTGCATTCAAACAAAAGGTTGTTGCTCATAATTTTTTCCGAGGATGTCTTTTGCATAAAACTATGTAACAAATTAGTTACAATTATAGCAGTTCTGTATATCTCGAAAATACTACTCAGGTACAGAGCTATATATTATGTAAACATATCTCAGTTCACAAACTTACCAAACGGATCAGAAAATGGAAGTTTATTTTGGGTTTTACCTTCCATCTAACATCGCCAAGTTTTACGTTGCCATGCAAACCAATAAGAGACGGTTCCTAATTAATATTGACGTCAACAACTAAAATAGCTCAGACGCTGCTAACCTGGGTATGAGCTCTTTACGTCACAATCAACCTGTGCAATTACATCTCAAGACGTAAGTAAATAATTTTAGCAATCTATTCACAATCTAATCACAATCAACCTGTGCAGTTACATATCAAGACGTAAGTAAATAATTTTATCAATCTACTGTTCAAAAGAAGACAATTTGTGGATTGTAGGCTTCTTCATCGTCAAGAAACTTGCAGTCCCCATAGTTTAGTTTTTCAGTCATATCTCAGGAGAACTTAGATAATTACGTTACCCTATTTCGGTCCCAGCATTTCCTCAGGTTTTACATAAGAGTCAAATTCTTCTGCCGTAAGATACTCTAAAGCAACAGCAGCTTGCTTTAACGTTGTTCCTTCCTTATGTGCTTTCTTAGCGATCTTGGCTGCTTTGTCATAACCAATATAAGGATTCAATGCAGTGACAAGCATCAGTGACTCGTGGAGAAGTTGGCCAATCTTTTCACGATTTGCAACGATTCCGTTCACACAGTTGTCGGTAAACGCTGAACACGCATCACCAAGGAGACGTGTTGACTGCAATACGTTACAAATGATCATTGGTTTAAAGACATTCAGTTCAAAATGACCGTTGCTTCCTCCAACACTGACAGCAACTTGGTTGCCCATAACTTGAGCAGCTACCATTGTGATAGCCTCACACTGGGTTGGGTTTACTTTACCTTCACGAAATTCAAATACATATTATTGTAAGACAATGGCGCAAAGATTAATCAAGAAACTGACTACAACCAAACAATCAATCAATAATGAAGCACCAACGAACCAACCACAAGCGTCACAACTAGTTAGGACAAGCAACAAACTGACTGATCGACAACAAACCAACCAATAAGCCAACTAACCAATAAAAGAACCACAACCAACCAACTAACCACAAGCAAGCAAGCAAGCAAGCCAAAACTGCAATCAATGTTGGTGGCATGGACACGCGCAACATCCAATCTTTTCCTTCAAAACGTTATGAGTATTTTGTTTCGAGTCTAGCTTCCCCATGGAGTGTGGTGGAAAGAACAAAAGTGGAGGACCCCTCCCTCCAAGTGTCTGATATGTTGAAGAACAGAAGTTGTAAGGGGTTGAATACCAATACATTTGGTAAAACTATAATTATCTAAATTCCTATCCATAATGACTTCAGCGCCGGGACGGATAGAGAGCTTCGTACCACGATGGAAAAAGGAATGGTAAATACGAAAAACAAGGAAAAAAACAAAATCGAAAAAAAAAAAGGAAGCAAAAACTGCAGAGTAAACCATTATGTAAAATCAAATCTCTAACCTGGCATAATGCTGCTTCCTGGTTCGTTCTCTGGTAAAGACAACTCTCCGAGACCACATCTTGGACCTGAACCAAGAAAGCGGATATCGTTGGCGATTTTCATGAGACTGCAAGCTACCACGTTAAGCGACCCGTGTAACTCAATCATTGCATCGTGAGCAGCCAATGCTTCAAATTTATTGGGTGCACTGTAAGAAAAATATCAAGGATTTCCATTGCAAACTGTAAATCTTGGTTAGAATTACTGTAAATACCTGGAAAAGAACATTTTTTCGCATTTCCCACAAAGTAGTAATGTAAGTTTAATTTATTTTACATATCACAACTATAATTTGTATTACACTTATAACACAATCACTGACCTAACTTGAATACCCTGTACCTTGTAAATGTCAAAGATGTTAAATCTGCAATAGTTGCTGCCATTTTTTCTGCAAAACCAATCTTTGTGTTTAATCCAGTACCAACAGCAGTCCCACCAATGGCCAGTTGATAAACTCTTGGAAGGGTATTGAGAACCCGTTCCTTGCCATATTTTATCTGGGTGGCATAGCCAGAGAACTCCTGACCAAGAGTTAATGGAGTGGCATCCTGATGGAGAAATGTGAGGAGTTTCAGAAGAATTATGGCATGAAGGGTGAAAGTGAGCAAGTGAAGTGGAGGGAAGTCAAATGACATATCATAAAGGAAAAGAAACTGCAAGAAATAAGATTAAGTAAACTGAAATTACTTTAACTAGAGAAAAATGGAGTATAATAGTATATAAAAAGTGAAATCTATGAACAAAAGAAGAAGTTGATGCAGATAGAAGGAACTTTGCTGATATCAGATCTCACTTGAGTATGTGTTCTGCCAATTTTAATAATATCTTTGAACTCTTCTGCCTTCTTCTCTAAGGCTTGGTGGATTTTATCCAATCCAGGTATAAGTCGTTGATTAACTTCCATGGCAGCTGCAATATGCATTGCTGTTGGGAACGTGTCATTAGAGCTCTAAAAATGTCAATAAATAAATTGAGATATTAATCTATTTAGGTGCAAGCATGCAGTTTAGTAATTTACTCCAGCTAATTTCAGATGATTTAACTTGTTATAGGGATGATCCCAGGGCATTGAAGGGTTATTAGATATCATAAATTACTGTAGGTTAGCTAATGTAAGCCAAATCATTTGCAGTACCTGACTTTTATTCACATGATCATTAGGATGAACTGGATTTTTGCTTCCCATTTTACCATTCATCATTTCTATAGCTCTGTTACTGATAACTTCATTTACATTCATATTTGACTGAGTCCCAGATCCAGTTTGCCAAACAACTAGAGGAAAATGGTCATCCAGCTTCCCTGAGATTACCTTAAGAACAAAGCCCCAAACATGATAAGTTATCAAAGAGTATTAGGCCTCAATTAAACCATATCAAAATTATATATACACACAATCCTTTAGTGTAAACTAGGTAAGAACAAGAACTACCAGGTATAGAATTATCTAGTAGATACATGTAGGGTAGGTTCAGTATCAAGAATACTTATGTACCCTTGTTTTACTTGCACCAAACATTGCCACAACCACTTGTTTTTTTCTTTTTCACTGTACTTTCTTTTCCCAGGCATTTGAGATTGATGTTGCAGAAAAATTATACTAGATAGATGATTCAGAAGAAAATATAGATTGGGATACTGCTCTCCATCTCAATTTTTCTTAACTTTTTTCCTACTGGCAATCTTTAACTATATTTCAGTGTCACTCTATATTCTCTGTTTTTGCAAACTTTAATTAAACAAAACCAGAGACATACAGGAATTAAATAGGCAAGCATTCTTTATTTAGTAAGGATAATGCTTTCACCTAGAATTATAATGTTCTTATATGAGATCCAGTTCCACCCACTTTTTATAGTTCCAGTATTACTACTGTATAGGATGAAACTGGAGTGCTTGCAGAACTGCCCTGTGGAGCTTGAAGGAGTCTGATTGGACAAGTCATGTCCCACAAGTAACCTTGGAAATTTCAGTCAGACAACTGTATGATTGAGATGTAATCAAACTCTAGTAACATAGTGAGTTGAAAGTTATTAAAGAGTTTTAATTGTTTTACATTGAGCACCTCATCAGCAGCTTTAGTTATATGTTCTGCAATGTTTGGATCCATTCCATATTCTTTATTCACTAATGCAGCTGCTTTCTTTAAATATCCAAAAGCACGGATAACTGGAAGCTATAAATCAAAATATGCAAAAAAAATGTACGCCATAAAAACACCAAGGTAAACAAAATGCTCAAAATACAGGCAGTTCAGGTCTAGATTTAATGTCATATCAAAGGCATAGCTCCATACTAGAGTTCAATCTTCTATAATATATCCAGTACAAAAAGTAATAGTTATTAAATTTCTCTTAAGTATATAATTTGCTCAGATCACTGTGATAGTTTTAATAATTAATGTTAACGAGTTCTGGAAGTATGTACATATGACAACACCAACATTCTTTACTATACCACACCTAGAAAGACTTCCAAAATGCTTTCTCCAATGTACTTGTACATACAATGGACACTGTACCTCACCTGATGCACTTCAGTAAGTCATACCTTGCCCAATATACCTTGAACAAATGATTGACCTAGTGAACCTTATAGGGACATCCAACATAAGTGCCACTACACCACATACCTTACTCCAATACCTTGAAATAAATGCAACATAAACTTACTGGCATTTTCTCTGAGTGACCTCCAATTGGAAAGTTTTGAACAGACCTTGCTGTTTGTGCTCCATAGTATTTATCTGATGGAACTTCAATCTCACCAAAGCTGTCAGTTTCAATTCTGGTAGACTGCAGGTGATATGAAAAGGCTGTTAGGTCAGATAATAATGGTAGCACTTAAATATTGTTTTACATTGGTCATTCTGCTCAACATCTGAGATCATTACTAACAACATTAAGTATCTTACTTCCCTGGTAAAGAATGTAATACCTAGATGTGTTCAATAATTTTTCATAAATTTTTCTTGCACTTGATTGCAAATATTAATAAGAACAACAGGCAAGGTTTTACTAAATATTTAAAACACAAAATAGAAAAACTTCACTAGTGTATGTTTGCATGCCAAATTTGTGAAAACAATTTCTTGTGGTAAGGATGATACTGTTTGAAGCCCATATCAATATTGCAATATTTGTGAAGTGTTAATTTTTGAAACCATTATTCCAAAATGAAAAAAGGGGTCCCTAAAATGTGCAAAAATAGGAAAACATTTTTCAATCTTTACTCGTGCCAAAATGTGGTACTGGTTACAACTAGACTTGCAGTTTTATGTAATAGTACTAGATATGATAATGAATGGTGGAACAGTCCTATGACCATCAAGATTGGTTGGAATGGGATAAATTGGAAGTTACATGACCAAGTTTTTACACCCTAACTTTGTGGAACAATGAATTCTTGGAAATTGGATACAGGCCTAATGATTCCAGTAACTAGTAAAGGATAGTAAAGAAGTAATGTCCCAATAGCAAGGGAAGTGTTACAGATGGCAGTGGAGCAGTTACGTCAGGCAGTGATGGTACCCCCTTTGCAAGAGACCCATATGTGTACATGTAGTTAACATTTCTAAGTAAGTTCACAAGCTGAGAGACTTGAAAACGAACTTTCATTGAAAACGAACTTCAGTGTAAAAGAGCATATTTGAAGACAAAGTGTAAAGAAACGTACTGCCGCGAGAAATTATTTATCTTAATGTTCTTTAAAGAACTGCAAGTTGGTCCAAACCAAATTCTGAGTTTTACTTTTTACGTTTTGTGTGAAACTAAATTAACCTCAATTATCTCACCATCGTCCTCATCAGACACAGCTTTTCACTTGAATAAAGCTGCAGGAAAACTTTAAATTTGTACGGACGGCACAAACTTCTCCGTAACTTACTCACACCACCTACAAAAGCCATAATGAAATTCAGATTATCCAAAGGAAATCTCAAAATCCAAAGATTGGCTTCAGCACAGCAGGTAGTTCTTACCACACAGCGGCATTACAACCAAGCCACACCCTCATTCAAACTACCGCCTGACCCCCCATCTTTAGATTGACTATTTCAGAGTTTTTTCAAATACTATAGCTTAAAGAGTTTTTCCCACAGATTTACCCCATTATATCAGCATCGGTATATCAGCAGCCAAATTTACCTTAGATCACCTTTGCTTGACCAAAATCCCAATGTTGAATGGTTTCTAATATCGCATTTCCTTTTGTTCACTTTCTGCTACATTTCTTATCAGCTTGTTTCAATTGAACAATATTTAACTTGAACCAAGTGAGACTCTATCTACGTCATCCCATCCACTGTTATCCCTTTGTACCCTCACTTCATCCCATGTTTTTCTACCCATAAAAAATTAATACGATGTTCCTGTTTTGTGAGATGATATAATTAACCAGTTTGAATTGCAAATTGCAAGATATAATGTAGACAACATAGGCTAGTTATAATGTTAACAATTCATTTAACAGTTATAAGCTTTCACAATAAGAATAAATATATATAATAGTAAGAATAATTAAATATATAAATTTATAATGTTATCTTTCCTAAATCTTGTGAAATAACTTTCTGCAAAGAGGTAAATTCTACATCATTGCTCATGACAGTATGTCAGGTGGTGTGAGTTTCATCTGTTTGATTGTCGACCATAACTGACTCTTTCCAAACAATACTGGTGCCTTTTCCCTCTTACAAACAGCTGGGAGATCCAAGAGGATGCAGGGAAGTACATGTTTATCGGGATTGTATGAAAGACGTCGTCTTTCCTTTCCACTACCAGAAGAAATCTGTGATTGAACATTAATAATGAGCAATGGTTAATATAGCTACTAAAATAACAGTTTTCTCATAGCTTAAAATAACTGTAAGTGATCAGTTATTGACTGACAGTGAATTGACAATGAAAATTAAAAATCAGCATCAATGGAGTACCTTGAACCATGTTTAATTTGATGTGATCAACATAGGAGATGCCCTTTCCCCTCCTACACCCTTTTCTTCAACAAATTCTGGGTCCCTGCCTGTTATGATATAAGTTTATCTAAATGTTCATGTTCTTCTGTAACCTCAAACACAATTGTCAGTGAGGGTTGCTCACTGGCTGTCACAAATGGTGAAAGGGCTTGGGACCATTTCAACTCTGTTGCTTACGAGTCAAGTTGTATTTTTTTGAGCTTTTACCTTTAATGGATTGTGTGTTTCTGGAGTAAAATCTTGACAGCTATCTGGAATGCCTTTACTGCACTCTAAAGGAAGAGGCTTTGGGAAAAAGATATATTATCAACAAACCTGCAAGACAACATCTCATTTTAATTCATCTTTACCTCCAATTCAATTTACTTTCAGTCTTTTACCTCAAATTCCAGAAGTTTTTCTGTATTACCAGTAATCCCAGTAGTATTTTTGTCTGTAGGGCTCACCTTGCTTGGACAGTCATTGTCAAGCAACAATGATAAGTCACACTAACAAAAATACGTAATCAATGAAAAAGTATTATGGCAATTATTATTTTATTGTATTAAAAATGTATTGTTGTAGTTATTTACCTGTAACAGTGCAGGTTTTTTGTTTACATCAATTGGAGTACTTGTTCTTGGACAGCTGAGAGGAGTGCCTTCCATGTGTGGACTTTGTTTTGGGGTCTCAAATTAAAAAATCACATTACAACTGAAAATTTACAGCTTCCTTGAAAGCTTATTGTCCAGAATTAAAACAAAAGCTTGAGCAAAACAACAAACCTTTAAAATACTTCCTTTAACCACTGGGTTACCATGTTGACCACTCTTGGATATCTGGCCATTTTTGGTGATTGTAAACTTTACTCTTTTTGGAGAAACATTTGTCTGAAGAGGCTGGAATATGAAGCAAAAAAAGGAAAATTTTGAACAACCTAGAGAAACGAGGATTGCTACCTCTTTCAACTCATGATTTGTTTGACAGATATTTACCTGCTTTACTGGGGTTTGTTCATTATAATAGCTGGCTATAGTCCTATGGTCTTCATCTCCTGCCAGGTATGAAGAACAAAAGTTTATAAACTACAACAACCTTGGAAAGTTTATGAACTACAACAAACCTCTGTTTCTGACAAAGAAAACCTTGGAATAAAGTGTGGTACAACTGTACATAATGTGCATCAGTCCTGGTATACAAGCATTGGATGATTATAATTTACGAGGCCTATCTGTGACATCAGGTTGTACTGAAAATAATGTGGCATGGCCAATCTTATCAAACTTGTAGAAATGATACCATCATATGCTCACATATTCTGTCACAGTTCATGTTTTATTGCATCTGGTTTCACAGACTGCAACAGCTTTAACAGGAGAACAACTGAACAAAGTACATGTATCAATTGATCATCTTAACAAATCAGTACAGAACTGACAAGCCAATAAAATCTGCTGCAGCTGTTCAATAATTGTTTTTCTGAAGAGTTTTTCTGCATCAGTTTGACTGCAGTAGGTAAAAAAATGAGAGGAATAAAAAAAACAGCTTTGACAGAAAGTGTTGATATTTGTTGCAATTGATTCCATAGCCATAGTGAAACAAGCAGTTATCCTATATTTCAATGTAATCTAATTTCAGTGTACCAGTTATAAATGTTATAGCTAAAGCACTCAGTTTCCATCATTACCTGATAAACTTTTCTAAACAAGCCTGATGCAAATTAGTACAGAGTGTGTGTGCAGTTTTTATATGTATAGTTGAGATGGCTACTTCCCAGAGAATAACTGACCCTCAATTACTGATATGTCATCAGGAACAAAATTTGTATCAGCATTATTGTAATTTGCCATTGTTGAACTTTGTCTTGTTCCACAGAGATCTCCTCCCACGATACCATTTGAAACTGAGCATAAGGACATAGATTGATCAACTATGTCAGCACCTTTGCCAAGTGCATGTAACATCGTGCATGCTGACATGGAACTAATTGAGACTGTAGTTTTGTTTCTCTTCTTTTTATGTACAAATTTTTCAAGGATATTCTCAGCTGATCTTTTGGTAGCTTTCCCACTACTTGGCAGTATCCTTTGTCCAGCAGATAAATTCTTAGATGTACAGTCAAAATTGTCCCTAGAAGAAATGAGATTATAATGTTAAATTATTATACATACAAATATATGCAAGGATATATAAATGTACATATTATACATAATATGTATAAAATATTTATTAATTTTACTATATGACAAAGACGTAATAGTGCACTATACAAGCAAACATACAAAACACGAGGACCTGCATAGGCTTATTTTTATGGTGTCTAATTTTCATAAGAGAATCCTTTCATAATTAAGATTTATTGTTTTATTTTTGGAAGTTTATGGCATGTAAAAATTGATCATATGGTAACTAATGTAAAACCTGCAGGAATAACTGCATAAAGGATTCTACAAGGCTTGATGTGATATAGAAATGGGTAAAATTAAAACCAAAGATGTCTCAATCCACTGAATAAAATTTCTGGGATTATTGTGAATAAATCTCCCTAGACCAAATTCCTAACCCCCTTTAACTCACAACATTTTCCTTTGCTGAATTAATTTGTCTGGTACTTAGCCAGAGTGTAATGCTGGAAGACCATCTTTGGCATGACTTAACTATATAATAGGCAAACCTGACATTTACTCTTCACTTTACTCTGAAGATGACTGCTGCTAAGCCCATTGAAACTTCAGTCACTTCCACTAACAGTCTTTCTCAAGACCACAGTAACCTGGATGGTCAACTTCCACAAACATTTAATGATCTCCCAGGTTCAAACCATTTACTTTATTAACTGTACAAATGTCAGGTTTTTATTTTACTATAGTTTTATTATTTTACTATAGTTTGAATAGCAGAGGAATACACTCATGAAAGAAAGACCCTTCAGACAGGAAAGGATTAAACTAATTAAAGAAAAATTACATTAACATAAAAATTATTGATTTCAGTCACTAATCATGAAGTCAATGCAAACATACCTGGAGGAGTCATGACACGAATATATCAAAAGTTTCTGTTTCACAGAAGAATCTGTAAGAATAATTTGTGGTAAGCAATGAAGATTAGGTTAAAAATGGATAGCTTGTAGTTATAATAATCTCAAATATCCTTGTAAACAACCATGGTATATACACCTTAGTACTACATACTAACTACAGATTTTGAACAACAGAAGAGCATTTAAATGAATACATCCAAAAGGCCTTGGGATTTTAAGGCTAGGTTCACACCAAACAGGAGTGACACAAGCAGCGTGAAATACAGAAGGATGTTTACACTAGGCGCAAAGAGCACACGAGCAACAAAATACCAGTAGGTGATTTCTTTTGTTGTTGTGTGGTTCACACCCACATCCCTTGTGTCTGGTGTGAACTGGGGTAAACACACAACAACAAGTGATTCCTCTTCTTGAAATCCTGGCATCCCACCTGAATGCACACTTGCTGTTTTGCAGCCATACATTGTAGTTTTTGAACCTCTAATAGTTTTCTATACCATCTAGCAGTAACTGTAAGCAAATATGAAACCTTAACCTTAAGTTTATAAGAATTTGGTGAAACTGCATGTAGGTTTTAACCTTATGATGTTAGTGAGGGCTCATTGCATACTAAGTCAAGTACACAGTAATTAATACCATGTTTTGATGGAAAATCTGGGGGATAAGGCTCCAGAAAATTTTCCTTTGAAGAAGAAGTTAGTCGCCTAGGTCGTTTTTTAGAGTAAGTCTTAATGATGCTTGACTTTTGATTTTTCCCGTCAATACTTGGATTTTCCAAAACGCCTCTTGCTTTTGTTGGTAAGCCTGTGGTACAGTTTTCCAATCCATTTCTCTTCTCGTTTTGTGCCTTACTCCTCGTTCGAACCATTTGTACACTGGGAAAGATATAAATAAAAATAGCACAAATACTCTTGACTGAACAATAAAAAGCAGTAAGTTTCGATCATACCGTAGATTTCAAAGTGTTACGTTGAGAAATGTCCTCAACGTGCATAAAATAAACTGGATAGTCATCTTGAGAGCTAGTTCATTGGATAAAAGCATTATACCTCTTACCTAGTTTTTTAAAGCAATGTATACAAGAAAACATTCATAGTATGTTGGGTGAACAAAAATACAAGTTCAGTATTTCTTCTTTTCTTCTAATCTGAAGTTCAGTGTACCAAAAATCAAAACTAAAAGTGTGACTCAGGCTGATAAAAATTGTTTAGTTACAATACATGTAAGACTTCTGATTCGTCAACAAAAAGAAAGGAAATGCTAAGCAGCCAATCAAAAATTACCCCACAAAGTCGTACATTTCCCGCCGAAATAATTTCCTGTCGCTTCTAGACAGTGTTCGTGGTTGTTTTTTTAGTCATTTAATTCATAGATTCTACAGGCAAGAGCGAGAAGTAAGGAGGGTAAGTATATATAGTGTCTAGTTTGTTTGTTTTTAGAACAATTAAGAAGCGTTCCTTAAAGTCCAAGATAGACGTGAACGTATTGGTTCAAATGTTTATTTTCTGTTGAAGGCAATAGTTAATATTTACAGTATTAAAATTTACCTATTTTACAGTCATACTTTATTTCTATTATTTGATGTGTGGTCAATTTTAAATTCTTTTTCATTTTTAGGTGTCAAAATGGCTGTACAACTTGTATTGGACCACGAGGAACCTTCCGCACCATACCATACAGTTCCTTGCACACCATACCTTAGAAAAGGATCTGAAGTTTGTACATCACCTGTTGCTACTGTGCCAGAAGTAGACACCACAACACATATGATGCAACAAACGAGTGGTAAGTAAAAGTGAATACCCTGGAGAGGACATCCTTCTGCAAAAACTGGGCAGGTTGACAGGCCCACCCTGAGGGGGGAGGCAGCTGGTGCCAGTTTCACCTGGGCTCCCAGAGTGGCCCCCAAACAGATACACCCATAAAATGGCATTTGGAATTTTTGTGAGAGAGGTGCCCAAATTTCTGTTTAACTACAAGCCCCCCCAAAAGTCTGGGCATGCTTGGAGGGTGAAATGATTTTACCAAACAGGTAATCTGTATTTAAAAAATGCTGCCCAATTTCCAAGATCCATGCAAACCAGATGGAGGGCAATGTTTCTTGAGGAAAGAGAACCTTTATTTGGTTAAGCTGGCTCTACACACTGCAATTAATTGGGAGGATTTCAGGCATGGTGTATGTTAGATTGAGAACCAGCCACCAGAACACTACTTAAGCTTGAATTAGCCTGCTTTTTGTTAATTACCATGCACCTAAACAAGAAATTGGCCCAATTAATTGTAGTGTGTAATCGTACCCTCAGGGTAGACTTCATTGTTGGTGTATTCAGCCTGTGAGGTCACTACTCCTTTGATACATACAGATTTATAACCAATCAGAATGTGCAATTTGCTTGTATTCTGGACCAGGACAAAATAAATGCAGGAATAACAATAGGAACAAGTTAATTATCATTTTTTTTTTAATTAACTTTGCCTTCTGCTCGCCCAAAGGTAG
Organism: Nanipora kamurai; assembly: GCA_036872915.1. Lineage (NCBI taxonomy): Eukaryota > Metazoa > Cnidaria > Anthozoa > Scleralcyonacea > Helioporidae > Nanipora > Nanipora kamurai. The sequence continues at coordinate 152,856 of JBAHVQ010000033.1, forward strand.
AAGTTATGCCACCTCACTATAAGGAAACAGTTAGGAACCATCCCCATTGATCTGGGGGATCCTAGGGGAAACATTCATTAATTGGAGCACTAATCTTTGGCCAAGTTGGCCAGCAGCTTGCAATCAGACCATTTTTCTGTATCCTTCTAGCCAGCCAGCCTCCATTCTTTGTAACATTATATTCACCACACCCCAGTTCATCAATTGTTCAAGTCCCTTCCATATCTCCAAGGACTCCTGCAACAAGAGATACTAATCACCACAGTTCTTGGTTAAGAGGTAACATTGATAAAATGTGCATTGTTTAATTTGCCAAAAAAGGCTAAGAAATGACAGATAGTAGTATAAATATCTCTGTTACAAAAAGTTAGTAATGTATAATTGTTGATGTTTGTCCAGCAACTTTAGCCACAGTAACTTGTCACATTAAAATTCTGAGTGATGTACCGGTAACCATAATGACAACATTAATTTTGCACAAAAAATGCTCAAAAAAAAAAATAAAATAAAGAGCTAAAGGACTTAACTTTTCCACCCCAATTAAAAAACAATTACTAGTTATGTTTTATACTAGTTATATGCATCAATATCTTTTTTTCTGAAATTGAATTTATAAAGCATTGATTTATGAGAGACTCCAATTTGGCAAATCAAAATTAATGTTGATAACATATACCATAATAGGCACTGATCAAAACTTGCATGTGGGATGGAGACACAGTGAGAGAGTGAGTAGCATTTGCTAGATATGATCATAACCAATACCATGACTTGATTAAACTTTCCTACAGCCAAATATTCCTTGATTTCAAGGAACTATTTATGAGTCTATGTCATGTAATGGGAAAATTTAAGAGGTAATTTACCTAGAGTCAGTAAGGACCAAGCCTGATTGGTCCAGTGCAACTTCAGGAGGAAACTAGATTACCAGGGGAAACTAGATTACCTGGGGAAACCAGCTGTGATTAGTGGTAGAGTCAAACTGAACAACACTCTTCTAAATTGTGACCAAAGGGAAATTCATTAGACAAAGGTAAATTACCCTACTGCATGATCAATGAGGTGAATTTCTGGTTTCAATATTTGTCCACAGGGAATGAAGGAATCCAAGATGATAATGGTATTGATATTGGTTGAGAAAGATTTAGTTCCCAAGTCTCTTTAACTCGTTAAGGGGCACCCTATTATTTTAGATTAATTGTGCTTGGGAACGCTGTGGAAAGAGGATATCAAAATAATATTATCACAAACTATTGATGTTTATGTCAGCGAGTTGCACGTGCAGACCATGTCGTCCATGTCTTTTTCAAGTCTTCCTGGCTTTACTGTTGAGTCGTGGTCCTCAGTCAAAAACTTTTCTCATAAGTTTACATTGTTAATGTTTTAACATCCTCTGATCTGGGATCGTTGATTGTTTTTCAGAACAGCAAGTACCCAGCCAGTCACCGTTTGTGAGGACCACACCACTTGTTTCTTCAGTTAAAAAAATAACAGGCAATAAAAACACTACAGAAACACTTCATCTCTTCTCAGATGATGACAATATTTTCCTGTAAATACCAAATAAGCAGATAAAAATAAGAGATGACATGCATGTTAATTACGTTAAATACAAAAACAACTTGTAAGGCAGAACTTATATGTCAAATTCTGTGCATTGTTCGTAATGCGACTGATTATAAAAACATTAAATTTCATGCATAAAACCAACACAACCTGGCAAACCGTATGATTCTGATCGTAGAATATTTATGAAGTACAAATAAACCGAAATTATTTTGACTAGACCGGAAATGAGGTATCCCTGACGAGATCACTTCCCCCGATTGTCTGATCAATGATGAAAACTTGTAATGACAAACGACGAGTGTTGCATCTGTTTTCAAAATTGTCACGTCCGGCAATCAGCTTCATTGGTGAGATATTTCAGACAGATCAAGGGAAGTGAAACTTTGTAAATTAAAATATGTATACTTTTGTTTCACTTTTCCGCATTTCGTCCAGCCAGTGATGGATTATATTTGAGTTCTCCTGCCGCGACGTGTCTCACACCGACTAAAGACCATATCCGACTAGTGAGAGCACGAAGGTGCATCCTCAGGAAGTTTGTACGTCGTAAAATAGCCGTGAGATGCTTGTTATGAAAACGATATCTTTTGTTTACGACGCCGATTGAATTGCTTGTAAATATCTAGTCCTTGGACGTTCCTGAATGATTGTACTGCACGAAGCATATGACATGGAGCCGGTAAACGAAAACGTTACTCAGCATAATAGTGTCGAGACGGAAACAGACTGGAAAAGACGTGCATTAGAGTTGGAAGAACAACTTTTCCTGTTGAGAGAGAGAGTAAACTCGCAGACGAACAAAATTCGAGATGCGGTTTCCAAGCGAGTACGTATGCTGCGTCTCTGTTACTGTTTGATTTGAACATTGTCAAAGATAAAGTCTGAGCGATGTAAATTTTTGTTGCACAGGCTTTTCCATTTCTTCTTAGACTGTCTTTTAAAATACCTATATAGGAATGATAGTTTCTGTGTGCTTAAAACTGGCTAGAAAAGCCCCGTATTGCATATACATGTCGCTTTCAGATTACGACATTTATTCCAGTCAACTGCAGCGCTTGTCATCAGATTAAGGTGTGAGTGATCGTAGAATGCCGTTGTTTGACTCTGCTGGTTTTAATCTGGCAAAATCTGTTTAAGCCATCTGGTTGATTATACATAATTTGTTGTGCAAACCTTTAGTTTTGAATTTCCTTTCCTGTAGGGAGTTAAAGATTGTCCACAAAGTAACAGATCGCGGAATTAAGGCTTTATTGTAGCGGGGTTTTGGTGGTTGATAGTACGAAATGTAGCTAATAAAATCATGCAGCAGATAGCTCGTTTGGTGGAAAACGAACGCTAATTTAACAAGAAATGGCATTTTTAAAAAAGAAATGGCATGTTAAAATAGGAAAGTAGCACTCGAAGGTTTAAAACTCTCAAATTCTAGAAAAACTCTTGAGTTTGCCTTGTTGACGCCGGCTGCAATGCAAAGCACGACGCACACACAAAGGAGACAGTCTTGTTTGAAAATACCAGATAAATATTATTATAGCATACCGCGTGGTTATTTTTTAATTTTTGCCACGATGATTTTTATAAGGTACTCTAGGGGATCGTCACAACTTCTTTTTAATGCTTATAGTTTCTAGGATTAAGGTTAACTCCTTACAGGAATTATCAAGATATAAGACTGTATTTGAATGTTTTTTCTTGAAGATATCACTTACGTAAGCATAATGGAATTCGCAGTGTGGCATTCCAGGCATTGTTTGTACAATATTAACTGTTTGGACAAATTCTCATGTGAGTTACCCTAAGATACATAAGTATTCAAAATCACAGTAAATATTTACATCCTGCTTTCATGGTTTCTTTTATGGTGAGATAGTTGCACACATGTTGATGAATTAGCGACTTCAAGTTAAGAGTTAATTCCTCAGAATGGTACAATTAATGTGAGTGTATATGGACTAGTAAACCTTTAATTTAGGGGCAAACAAACATTTAAATTAGCCTAAATTGAATTTGTGAGAAGTTTTGTCTGCTGGTATTGTCATGTTGATCCTTATGCCTTGAATTACTAGCCTATATATTGTAATAGTATTTAATAATTGTTGATATCCTGGGTCAGACAGTTATTGCACATGTCAGAAGTGGTTTTATAGGTAGGTGGTATATTCATTGGTCTGAACTAATCTAAAATTCTGAACCACTTAAAAAATGTCATGCAACATGTTTTGAAATTAATCAATTTTGTAATTTTCCCAAGTGGAAAGGGTTAAAGCATCTGATAAAACTCTCTTTCAATTGTAAAAATAGTTAAAATCTGCTGAAGAATGTACCAGGAAAGCAGAAGAAAGAGCAGAAGCTTTATTAAAGAAGGTTATACATTTTTGTATTACATTTCTTAATTTATAGTACTATCATAAATTTGTTTAAATTATTAATGTGTGATATCACCAAATAAATTTGTTAAGATTTTTATTTTTTAAATTTTTGGTTAACCAAATGCCCATGCCATAATTTTCATAGTATTATTTATTTATATTTTTTATTCAATGCAGATGCAAGAATTTGAAGAACGTACACTTACAGCTGAGACCAAAGTGACAAGGTGCTATGAAAAAGTAAGCTGAGTGATTCCTTTTTTCAAAATGCCTTGTAAGATTCCTGTTATAGTTATTAGTACATGAAAGATGAACAGAGTGCCTTGCCATCATTTTGTGGCTAGTTTTGACCATCCTCCTAAATCTTTTTTATCATTTCCCTAAAATATCTGTAAAGTCTTTTATTTCAGTACAATGAACTGCAGCAGTGAAGTTAGCAATTTTTTTATATTCATCAATGTTCAGCTTTAGCTCATTAACTTCCAAATATTTTTTCTTTTGTTCTTTCATTATTTTTGTTTTGTTCTGTCTTTTGTCTTTGTTTTGTTCTTAATTGTTCTAAGTGGGGTCATGTATGACCCTTTCGGTAGCCTAAGGGTTAAGAAATGAATGAAGATAGTAAACCCTATTATTATGAACAAAGATGACTTTCTGTTTATGTAGAATCAGCAGCTGCAAGATGTTGTTGAGCAGAAAGAGTTGATTATCAGACAGCTTCAAATGACTGTGGCTGAGCAGGTATTAATCTTCTATGAGAATTAGTTAAACTTACATATTCATTTATTGGTCTGTAATCCTTTACCAACTGATTTTGTTAGTTAATAAATAAAATAATAGTAATTCCAAATATAGAATGAATATTCTGATTAGAAACAGTAAATATACTGGTAATGATAAAATTATTGAAAATTTTTGACTACGTCTAAAAACATGTGGTTGAAAATTTACAATAATCATTTTCTAATCAGAATATGCAAATTATATTTTGAATTACTTTTATTAATTTTTATTTATAGGTCTATAATGTATTAGTTGATATTGTTTTTACAGCAAAACAAGCATGATACAGATATAAAGAGGTTTGAGAAAAAGGTGGCTGAAGTGAAAGAATGGGTGACACAAGTTGTTGGAGAGGTACAGTAATGTTGTTCAAGACATACACTGTGGGGCATGGTTATTAAGAAAAAAACTGGTTTGGGATGAATTTTCTCAAAAATTTTCTGGATAATGAATGACAAAGGGCCAAGAGAAAACTTTGGTTATGGTAGTTTTACCTGCACTTGATAATTGTGTTTTCTATCCTTAATTATAGCTTCAAAGTGAAATTGAAGTCCTGAAGTTTCAAGCACAACAGAAAGATGAGTTAATTGAAAGCTTAAAGAATGGTAAGTTGAATTGTGCACAGTAATTGTACAGGCTGATAGTTTGCCACACTTATAACCTTAACAAACCAGAATACATTGTATATGTATGTGCCTTTGTGAATGAAGTGGACATTTGAGAACTATGCCCTGTACAAAATAAGCAAATATTTCATATTAATTTACAGGGATGCATGTGCTTGGTGTAAATAAACAAGCCTTTGGCCTTAACTGCATTTTAAATTTAAAAGAGCCAATAACCTCATAAAGAAAATAAAAAAAAACCAACTATATAATCTTGTCAAACTTCTCAAGCATTTGAGAAGAACTTAAGAATTTTGAAGATTCTTATAAAGGAGGTACTTTGTTTCAAAACTGTTTATTTTTATATTTCCCTTTATTTTAAACAGGCTTTCCCAAACATCCAATTGTGCATGTCAGCACTTCAAGTTTAACAAACAGTTCAAGTAATAACAATGAAGATGTTGGCAGGGTCCCGCGTGAACGGTCAAAGTCAACTGGTACAATATCAGGAGGAGAAATGGAAAGTGACACAATCATCCCAACTGTTCCACCTAGGAGGGCATCTCTTGGCATATTAAGTCGTGGTAACAATAGCAAAGTTTGGGCCAAGATCAACCTTAAAACTTTGCAGGAATCTGAGAAAGAACCCTTTTCACATAAACCAAGTTATGATGAGGAAAAACATGAAGAATGGAAAAATAGTCAAAAATCATTTGACACAAAACAAAGTCTGAGTGAGATACAAAATTATACGTCCCCCTATCATGAACCAGTGAAACTGACTGTATCAAAATCTAAATTTTATATTTCATCTGAAAATGAGGATAGTACCAAGGCAACAATTAAAATATCAATGAGAGAACGCTTAAAACAGTTAACAACATCAAATGGAAATGTGGTACAGAGTGTTAGTAATAATGTTAAAGGATCCGTCAACCTTGAAACTGAACAGAATGATGACAGTGATGAACTAACTAGATCTTTGGATGTTCATTCACAAAATTCTAATGGATTAACAACTGAGACAGGACAGAATCATGCTGTAGCAGTTAATTTAAGTGCTGATTCAAAACAAAAACCTGTAACAGTAAAATTGACTCCTGGGACAGAATGGAAACATACTGTTGCAGTTAAATCAACAGCTGAATCACAACAAGAACCTTCTATTACAGTAAAATTAGGCCCTGAGTCAGAACAAAAACACACTGATGCAGTAAAACCTGGTCAAACAGACACAAGTGGACACATTAAATCATGCCATAGTGAAGATCAAATGGAATCTGACAAAACTGTTGCTAGCCAACAAACTGGCGAGTCTTCTGGTAATGATAGCACATTCACTAGTTACCTACCACCAGAATTTGTTTTGTCGCAGAGTAAGACAGACTCAGACAGCAGTGGTTGTAGCAGTTTGGAGCACACTCCTCCTATGAGAGCTTCATGGGTATGTTTAATGGTTGTCATTACTTAACTCTTTTGTGGTGACATCAGACTTCTATTATTTTACTCTGCCTGAAGCCAGACAATTTTACTCGACACTGGGAAGAGGTGCCACTGATAAAGGTTAAGCCAATAGTACTAAATATATTAATTTCATGAAAGGTATTACATCATAAGTTTTGTCAATAGAAATTAAGTAGTGCCACGATTACACATGTTACAGTGACACAGATCTTTTTATCATTAAAAGTTGTGTGGTAAATTTGATGATATACATCTTACCTGTATTAACATCATATTAACCCTTTAATGCCTAGGGTTCATCCCTGTAACAAGTAAAATTATCTGGTATTAGAAAGATTAAAATAGTAAAGTTAACCCTTAATGGGTTAGCTTTTAGATCAGTGTGCTATGACAACATGTGGTCATGGTATATGGTGATCATAAGATAACAATTGTAAAAAATACATTTGCTATGTAAAGTCAAGGCATGCATTCAACTCAGATTTACGGTAGACTTGTTAACAACGAAAGGCTCGTTCTTCAAGCTTTGTGAAAACTCAGAAAAGTTGTGAGCTCCTTAGCGGGAATTGAACCCACGGGTTTGATGCCCGTTGGGGAGCTCACAAATCGAACCCAGCGGGTTTGATTCCCGTTGGGGAACCCACGACTTTTCTGAGTTTTCGCACAGCTTGAAGAACGAGCCTTTCGTTGTTTATATCCAAGCTTGGAAAATACCTACACTCTACGCTCTGTAGACTGAGTTTGCTCATAAGTAGACTTGTTATATACAAGAACCTTGACTTATGACCTTGTCTGGCCATGTCTAAAATCTACAGGTACAATAGAGACTGATGTTAGTTTCCATTGCTAACATGGCTCTGTCAGTTGCAGTTTGACCACCAAATTAATATCAAGTTTTGCACTGTATCATAAGAAAGAAACTTACTGTTACAGTGCTTCATTACTTTTTACTTTAGGTACAAGAGCAAAAAGCAATGAATTCTACTGTAAATGGGCTGCTTACTTCTGAAGATTGTAAGAACCAATTTTGTCTTTTTAACTTAAATTTGTAAAATTTAAATTTTATTACAGTTGTTGAATTATATGTAGTGGTGAAAGTAAATCATCCAGATTATAGAGGTTCTAAGCAACACTGTTTGCAGTATTGACTGATGTTTCAATGGCTTCAGCATTGGTCATACTTAGAGTCCAATGAAGAAATTTGATTCCAAGAATGACTACCTTTGATTTTGTCAAAACATCAGTCAACACCACAAACAGTCTTCCACAAGACTACTTGGACCTAGATCATCAACTTTCACTGTATGACTGATTCTTTCAACTTCAAACCATTCACTTTATGTTGGATTGTAACTCTGATCATTTAGGGAAAAGAAGTACTGAAATGGATACCATCCATGGCACACCAGGTGGATTTGCATGTAATTTAATTCAGGTATGTCAACATTTACTGTATTGAGGTCAAGATTTTGGCCTGTCACTCTTTTAACTGCCGTAGAATTTTGGTATTAATTTGTGTTTTAATTGCTTTTGTGTATCAGGTGCAAAGCTGTCCTGTCTATGCCCAACTTGAAGGTGTAAGTAAAATTGTTTTATTCTTCAACTTTAATGGAAACAACAATAAAATAACATCATCGTACTTTTGCTAATATTGCCATTTGTGAAACCAATTAAATATTATGAAAATTGAAATATTATTTGTACTGGTACAAGTGGTGAGAAGGCACAAAAGAAACCACGCGGTTTATTGACATTGGGCTTCCCGCTAAACTTTAATTTAGTTTATAGGATTTTAGTGAAACTCGCTGTATCGGAATTTGTATTGTTTGTAAATACAGTGACAATCTTAGTAACCTGGGTGAGTTTACCGTTCTGACAGGCTTAACCGAGTGCTGCATTTGATGAAGAAATTTAGCTGACGGTACCGAAAGAATTATGCATTGAAATTGGCAGATCTCCCAGAATTTCCCCTGTCCTGAAACGCGGGGTTTGCTCCAGTTTTGCGGGTTTTTGTCGAACTTCACATCCCCAAAATACCGTAAAATAAGGGCCGTATGAGCCGAACGTTACATAAAGACAGATGAAGGGGTTTTTGTCTCAGCTATCTGGTATATCCATATTTAAATCTCAGCCGTTTGTCATTTTAATAGAGAGCCTCTGAAATCCAAAGTCGACCATGCACCGGCGAATCTACGGACTCTTCTGATAACGAAGGCGAGCCTGGGTACTTAAGTGATAGTGAGCCAGCTGTTGCAGGACGAGTAAAGAATGTTTCTGTTGGAGAGAGACTGCTGAGGAGAGGAGGTTCAAAGAAAAAAGTTCTCAAAACATGTGCTCAGTACACCACTCACAATTTAAAATGTGTAAGCAACTCGGATAACAATGAAAAAAGATTTTATAGGACCCTAACCAATCGACAATTTAATGTAGGATTAATGTAGGTGTCATTACGCTTGGAAAAGAGATTTATGGTTAGCATTCGTTTTAACCAGAATAAATATCATGCTATAAAAGTAGAGTGCTGCGTCGGCAGCATTCAACGGCTTGTAGATAACCAAATGGGTTGGGAAACTGTCGGTACTTTGGTGTAGAGAAACTGACGTTTCGAACGAGGGGCCTTCGCTTGAAACGTCAGTTTCTCTACTCCAAAGTTCCTGCAGTTTCCCGACGCTTTTGGTTAAATATTGTGCTGTTATTGTAGTGCTATGTAATTCAGCTAAGTTTTGATACGGATCAATCTAAGTCGGCCCTTTCTATATGTAATTGTTTTCTAATGATTCTGACACAATACTGGCCAAAGTTAATTGTTATTCTTATGAAATATTATGTAGTGATTATTGATATTTTATTGTTTGTTATACGCATGCTCAAGCTAGTCTACTCAGAAAAACTTTCTGAGTCCCTGTCGGGAATCGAACCCGTAACCTTCTGATCGTCGGTGAGATGCTCTAACCATTGAGCTACATAGACTCAGATGGTGAGC